>OU026153.1:100631376-100656376 GCA_907269105.1 Volucella inanis | reverse complement strand
GAGGCCAAAATAACCGTTCTTCTCTTGCATCCTTGTTACAGATTTCATGAAAGAACATAGAAAAACTTCCGTGTGAAGGTAAAACAGAGAGATATAAAAGAAAATCTTTAACTATTCAGCTCTGGCATGGTTTCTTCAATTTAAGAACCCTGAGCGCCAAATTGTAAGATAGATCGAGGAAATACCGTTAGGCAGCGAAAAAACAGGCAACACTTTGCTAAAGAGAAAATGATAAAGTGCAGGTGGAGAAACATATCGTATGCAGCTACTAATGCCATAATCTAGAATCAGCGAATAGCTCCATGAAATATATAATGGAACCTTTGGAGGTCACTTAGGAACTAAAAAGACGTTAAAGAAGTTAATGGAATGCTTTTGTTAAGTAAGTGCAGAACAAGTGGCTCAAAAATTACACAACGTGTGCGGCTACCAAGGGCCCCAAAGTAAAGCCACAGGGACGAATGCAGCAATTCAATATCGGAGCACCATACGAACCGTACCAAAAATTAACATCGCTGGCCCGTTTCCCGAAACCGTTAATGGCAACCGGTACACCCTGATTGTCATGGATTACTTCAGTAAGTGGCCCCGATCGCAAATCAAGGGGATACAGACAGAACAAATAGTCAACAACTGGGAAAACTGTGGACATTTGGAGTACCAATGCAGCTACGCTCTTATCAAGAACGAAAGTTTGAATTAAAAATCTCACAGAAAGTATGAGACAAAGACACCGCCACTACGGTGTAATAGAATCGTGAATGATCATCTGTCTAAGGTCATGGGCTAGTGCCAATGGGGTTCGGATTGTCACATACCCCTCTTCTCAATGCCCTACTGAAAAGTGGTCCGTAACTCAACGGGACATACGGCATCCGAAATCCTGTTTAACCAAACATTTCGTTTGCCAAATCAAATGAAGTTAGGATTTCCGCCTACGGGGCTTAAGCTTTACTAACTTACATAGCGGAATCCGTAAAATGCATGAAACCACAATAGCAAAGTTGAAACCGCTCGCAACAGCATGATAACAAGGTACGAAGTCAAACGAAGGAGACGTAGTGTTTCTGTATAATCCTCTGTGTAAGAAAAGAAAATCACCAACAGGTTTGGGAAGATTGGTACAAGGTGATAACCCTCATCAATGACGTTTTCTCCAACTTCCGAATTTTTTTTACACCATTTGAAGAGGAGATGTCCACTCGCTTTTGGATGGCTTACAGATCCCTCGTTGCTTCATATTCTGATCACTTTCTTTACTTTATTTGCAGTTCACAGATTAAGTGTTGGCTTCGAACTGTTGATTTTGTTTCCAGATTATTGTGGAAACTCTAATATTATGTAAAAAATTGTGTCATTTGAAACAATTGTTAACTCAAAAATGTGTGAGAATTACAATTCGCGTGTGAAACTACAGGACAGCGTTGTGTCATTTCAGACCCATGTGCACACACGGCAATGATCATTTTGTTGTGTGATATTGTTGGTCACAACATTTTGGTATATGCGAAATATCTCTTTTTCCTCTGGCGATGTAAGAAATAACCCTTTGATCTGGCCTCAAAATAGAAGACATTAATCCGCACGAGATTGGAGTACAATTCCCATATCTGGTCGGGTGGGCCCAAAATTTCCCTACAGCTTAGGACTTAAAAGTTCTAATCCTACTAATATCACACAGAAAAGGGACGCATTAGCTTGTGTCTTACTCTGTTTCACTGTTATTTCCAACACCGGTCCTCTATAGAAGTCGCCAGTAGCAATGCGCCTCTTCAAACTTTTAATCGTAACACCCGTCTCGCTATGAATGCTCAAGCCCACTGTCTGACGTACCTTGAAATGTCGTGATTTGATTCTAAGCCGTACAAATCTTTATTTTCTAGTCATTATAATTTTCAAATATTTAAAACCAACCAATTGGTACCTCTCTTTTTTTTTTACTCTGGTTTATAGTATGTATAATAGTATAGTATGCAAGCATACTATGAAAACAAAACAAGTAAATAAATAATCGATACGGGTGCATCTTGATTGATATTTTATTTGTGCGAATTGTGTCTTAATTGAGACGAAGGTATCATTAAACTGTCGGATTAAAGGTCTGGGAGGTAAGCACAAAGACCCAAAGAAGTTGTAAAGGACACTAAACTAGCGAAAATAAAGTCAAATAAATTCGTATTGCAAGTTATAGAAAACGATCTACTTAAACTTTGCTGGCATTTTAGCTGGTCACTTCCTTAATGATTATCGTATCTCCAATGGGTTTAAATATGACTTTACAATTTAAAACAATCTGTCTAGGTTTATTAAATGTATACCACTGAAGATAATGGAAATGAGATCCGTTGTTAAATCATTAATAAACGAATATTTTCTAAATTTCGGGTTACCAAAAATTATTTTGACCGAAAACGGCAAAGAATTTGGTAATTAATTATTCGAAAAAATGTGTTAAATATTAAACCTAAAAATAGTTACTACAAGTATTACTTATAACGAAATCAAATTGACGTAGGAAAATTTAACGTCTACATACATAATACCACCTTAAAAAATTTCAGAATTTATTCAGAAAATTAAGAATACATCTAAATCTATATTGTCCCCTTCAAAGTAATCTTTATTGACTGCAACATACTTATGCCAGTGCTTGATCCAATCCTCGAAATATATTTTCGGTATATCCATCAGTGCTTCCTGCGATGTTTCCATTACTTCCTCTTGGCTAAAACATTAGTTTTAACCCGATAGTCCACATTTCATACGAGTAAAAAAATTATTCGAATTGAAAAACCAGTGAATTCAGCTTTTGTTTTATCACTAAAGTGAGGTGTGGTCTGGCGTTTTCATGATAGAAAACGGCTCTCTTCCTGTTCGCCAACTCTAGCCGTTTTCTTCGACTGCCCGCTTCGAAATATCGAGCTGAGAGCAATATTTAACAGCATTTATTGTCTGATTGCATGAAAGCAACTCGAAGTAAGGGACACCTCGCCAGTCCAACCAAATAATAAACATAAACTTTTTGTGATGCAAATCTTGTTTACCGACCATTCACCAGCAGCGCACCATCACCTCTTACGCCGACAAGTGTTGTAAACTAATTATTTTTCGTCTTCCGTGAACACTCTTTTTAGGAAAGTCTCAAGCGAGTTCCATCTCAACAAAGACTTACAGACCGTTACACGATGCATGATGTTGCTTTCACTGAGTTTGAGCAAACCCTTTGGATTTCAACCTTTTTCAATATTCTAATTCATAGCCAAATCTCCAAACACGCTGCGAATCTCACGTTGCGCCTTTGTCACTTTGACACCTTTTATAAAGAAAAGAAAAATATGCCGATAATGAACTTTCTTATCCTCCATTTAAGAAAAAAAATATTGAGCACTTAAAACCCGTCCGATCAAAACATATTCTCGTAACAATGTGAAGGATAACCCTCTCTATTGGAATGAACAACAAAATTTTCATGACGGTATACTCAGAGATTTTCTGAAACGATAAACACTACTTTCAAGCCAATAAATGAAATAATACATTCTATACATTTTTTCGAAGCTGATTAAAAAGATATTGAACGTATATAAATACGAACTGGAATTCATTGCAAGATGCTGAAGGATGCCGAGTTCATTCCCGACTTATTTGACACAGCTACTAATTGGTTTTGTCGCTTGAAAAATTTCGGAAGGAGGTCAGGCATGATACTGATGCATTAGCTTCTGTGAATGTTTTAATTGAAAATTATTGATCATTTTAAATCGTAGCCAGGTGCAAGAGTTGCCGTCATTCTTAGGTCATGACAAGAAGGTATGGCTTTACTTTAAATCAGCTTTCAAGTCAACCACGAAAGAAGGTAATTTTATCTCTAAGAAGAACGTTGCTCGCCTGAGGAAGGCATTAATCGATGAGGCGTATAACATCGTAAGCGATCGTTTGAGGTATTCCACAGATGCAGACGCATTCACGGCTTCGCTGCGTGGTATTTATGGATGAGCCGATATTATAGTTCACAGTCTCACATCGAATCTATCGTTGAGTTCAGACAGTGATAATAAACTTCACCAGTGGGCTGTGTCCTTAAATGGGTTTGTTGCAGACATCAGATCGATGGATTTGGAAATTTGGATTTACCAACCAAACTGCCTCCTGGTCTGTATCACGATTGGCAAAAACGAAATTTGTCGGAGATTCACACTAATTTTGGGGGATTTTGCAGTTTTTATTACTGAGCAGTTGCTTAGTTTACCTCCGGATATAACAACAGTCATCCAGGTCCTTCTTATGTGAGAAGACAAAGGGCCTAAGTTCATCCAGGAGAGTGCTAAACCATCAACAAGTTCTTTCCAGTGGCGCGTGTGCTAAGTGTGCAAATTGCAAGCACGCGTTAAGTGAAAGAAAGTGAAAGAAGAATGTATCTTCATCTCAAGGGTTTGCCGTTGACAGATTTGTGTAAGGCGAAACCAAAGATTTTATTGGATTCAATAGTCTGGAAAGGAAGAGGAGCCCCATGCTGTTAAAACTCTATTGGGCTGGAGGTTTTTGGAAAATCAATCTCGGAACCAACGTTTTTTGTGCTAATTCACCGAAGAAAATTTCGAGGTTATACTTTCACGAATTCATCAAACAGGATAAAGAGCTGCATCATTTAGTTAAACGTCATTTTACCTAGGAGATTGGAGTACGTCCAGCAAAGGGATATTGCGTGTGTCAGGCATACTGCCGAGCCTTGAAAGTGATGTCAAGTTGGTGATCACAACGAAATTGGTTTACCATGGGATTCGTACCAGGTGAAGCTTCCGGATAGCTACCCGATGGCGGAGAAGCGACTTATAAGTTTAAAAAAGTTGTTGCTGAAACTGCCTGAGTTGTTGGAGTGGAAAAATCAGCACATGTAAGATTTGATACAAGGAATGCTTCGGAGGAGGAATTACGGTGTTTGTGGTGTTAAAAAAAAACAAGTTTCCTCCAAAGCCAAGAGATGTTGCCGACGTGACTGCTAAGGTAAATGGAATTTCTTTAAATTTCGCGAACGTCAAGTGGCTGTAAATGCGGACGTAGGAGAAATGTTCCATCGGATAAAAATTAACGAAGAGGATCAACAATGTCAGCGGATTCACTGGATAGATTGTGATACCTCTCGAAAGCCGTTACGTCATGCAGGTGATGATGTTTGAAACTCGTCTCTATTCTCCCACTTCGGCGTAATATGCTAAGAACTATCACGCTAACCTTTTCCGAGAGCAGTGCCCTAATGTAGTGGATGGTTTAATCAACCGTACATATGTCGACGATTATTTTAATAGCCACGACACGGTGGAAGAAACCGCAGCCATAAGTAAAGACGCCATTAAGATTTGCAAATCAATAAATTTTGATTTGGTTGGATTTCAATCGAACAGCATTGCATTCTTGGAGCAGATTCCGGAAACGAATATTAAAACAAGCCTAGTCACCAACGATCTTAATGAATTTTTAGGTTACGTTTCCAAGATAATCGAAATATCTTGGCATCCGTCGACAGATATGTATAAGCTGAGCGATGATTAAACCTTGCAAAGGATGGCGGACCTAGAAGTTGACGTAATGAAAAATCAACATTAGTAGTTTGATCTCCACTTTAATAATTCAAGGACGAGTTATTTTGCAAGAGATTTGGCGTGACTGGGACGAGCAATTTTCCGTCTTGTTGAAATATCAGTGGCTGGACTTCACAAAGTGTTTGAGGATAGTACAGGATGTTAAGATTCCTCGTCCGTACACATCGTGGGGTCCTGACTTATCCAAAATAAATTTGATCGTTTTTGTGGACGCCTCGGAGAAGGCTTTTGCTGCTGTGTCATATTGGCGTTTCGAACGAGACGGGAAGTTTGAGATAAGGCTCTCAATGGCAAAGGCGAATGTGGCTCCTGTTAAGAAGCTCTAAGTCCCGCGTTTTGAGTTGCGACTACTGTACTTGGTGTGCGAGTCGTAGATACAGTTAAAGGGTCACACGCAATTCAGCTCGCAGACATAATTTTTCTGTTCGACTCTAAGACGGTGCTTTCATAGATCAGTTCTTCCAAGTTTAAGTTTCCGTCCTTCGTGGCAGCTTGTGTTGGTGAGATTCTAGAAAGCACGGACCCTTATCAGTGGTGGTATGTCAGTTCCGCGGATAATGTTGCCGACGATAGACCCAGTTTCCAGGACCTGAGTTTTTACGACGTCCCCAATACGAATGGACTATATCATCGGGCAAAGCTTTCGCCCTTAAGGTAAGCGAGATTGTTTTGAACCCTGAGTTTTCGATAATTGTACACCAGCGAGGGATTTTCGATGAGTTCAAGCCAAGTTTTCGTGCAAGGAGAGACTACGAAAAGGAAAAATACGTTACGCCGTTGCAAGTTTTTCGTGCTAAGAATTGGATCTTCACTAGGATCCATCAAGAAGCGTTTTCAATCTTACCCAAAAAAACTTGCACTGGTCGATTTGCAACGTGGTGAGTGGAGCATGGGAGCGTTTTATCTAATCTATCAATTGCAGCTTCGAATTTATTTTAAAAAGAGTGATACGAGACGTTCAAGGTGGTTCAAGCATACAGTGTTTGCCAGCATTGTGCTTATGGTAGAGCCAGGAGAACTTCGGTCGGCATGGAGGCTGGGAAGAGTGACAAGCGTTTAAACAGGTCTAGATGAAGTTCAACGAACAGCTGACGTTCGTATAAGCAGTGGAACCTTAATGGCGAAAAGGGCGATTGGTAGGCTCGCTGTTTTAGACGTAGTGTCTTCAGTCTAAAGCTTCAGATGGGCCCGGGGATGTCATCGAGCTATTAATTTAAAACGTTTTTTTTTTTTAAGTGAATTAAGATTTTGTTCCTGGCAACATCCTGGGAGAAATTAAGAAAATGTCCATTTTGTTTAGTTTTGAGGGAATTTATGTTGACTGCCAAAACAGCATTTACTATATGCCATTGTTGCTTGTATTATATCTACCTCTTGGACAGGAGTTTTCTTTCAAAACGTTGGCCGCATTTAGGTTTTCTTTGTTTCCGTACCAACGTATGTTTAAAAATATGGAAAAATATAGCAAATCAAATTGAAACATTTCTCTTTTTAAACTGGATTTTATTATTGGAAGAGGATTTAAAACCATCGCTTAGCTCCGTTTCAGCAAAAAGCGTTTCCAGAAAGACATTTTGGACCCAATTCTAGAAAGATCAGAAAACATAGTTGCCAGTATTATAAAAGCTATAATAGGCATCATTGGATCTAGAACAAAAGTTCTAGCAGAAAGCATAAAAGATACATTAAGAAATTGTCAGATATTAAGACAGCACCATCAATATAGTCAGAAGAAATAATTATGCAGCGTGCTGAGCATAGTTTAAAGGTAAGGTACCCATAAACTTGTCTAAAGAAGGAGTTGTTCCTAATCAAGGCTATGCCGGCGAATAACGTAAGTTCCCACAAAAAACTGGAACAAGCAACAGTTTAGTTTTCTCAAAGTAGAATGATATTTAACACCGGTGGAAATAAACAAAAGTGCAAGACAATCAATTAGCAATAAAAAGAGTCCGAAACTTAATTCAATGGTGAATTTTTGTAAAACTTTAAGTAATCGATAACTAAAAGGAAAAGTAATAATTAAAGTGTTATAACTGACTCTTTTGTTTTATTTGTGTGATTCGCTATATTATTCTGGTAGTGACCTCCTGTCTAGAGTCACCAGGCAATAGCCTAGGCGACAGAACGGTTCGTCAAGTAAGAAACATTCGATGTTAGTAGATGGTATGGATAGCAAAACTAGAGCAAGAGCACATACTTATGGGTGTATGTATGTATCCGTAAATCCGTATGCATTCAGTGCGAACACAATGAGCATGTGCGAACAGGATATAGATGAAAACGGCAAATGATGTTGATGGAAAATTCCATTGACTTCATACAGACGGCAACAACAAGCGAAAGCAACGCCTTGTCTTGTGTGCGATTTCAATCATCATCATTGAGCAGCGAGTATCTTCACAGATACTCTTTTTTGAGCTATCTGAATACTCTGTGTTTCGGTGTCAACATAAATACCTAGTTGTTAAGTTAAAAATTGAAGGCATGATACCCAGCTAAAATTCAGCCCGTTTGTTTGTTTGTTTTTTTTTTTTTTTTTTGTTTGATATCGTATAAGGCTGTTAGATACCGTGCTTTCCGCGTTCAAAATGCGAAGAAGAATATACGAGCGGAGAGAAAGACTTGTTTATAATGATTATTTTGTAATGATTCTTTTGTATAATTCTTTATTTAATTTGTATACTTACAAGCCCTCTGTGTAACCAAAGGCTGCGACCCTTACTGTTTCGGTTTTTGTATATTTAAATACGAATACAACAAAGGCCCACTTTGTAACCAAGGGCTGCAACCTTTATTGTTTGGACTAATTGTTAAGCTCTCAGTCTCAATATACGAATATGGTTGCTAATTCTGCTTGCATACTTACGCAATAGCATCAGTACAAAATAATTATCACAATGCATTTTCCATTCATTGATTTAGATTTACGGTTTTCTTGTCCTAAGTGTCCCGGTCAGTTGGTATTTCGTGTAGGCGCCCCAGATTGTACGTACGATCGGTAGGTAACTCGATCTATCTCAGGTACAACGGCTTGCTGCCGCAGTGCAACGATACCTAGTGCCTGTCTTGAGTTGTTATTGTTGAGTCGGCATTTTGGCTTTGAACTATAAAACAAACTTTGGTGTGAATGCGTTGAAGTATTTATGATTGTCTACATTTTGGCATTCTGGCTTTGACCTACATATATATCACCCTTCGGGGTGAATGTATTGAATTATTTTTGAGTGTTTATATGTAGTTTTCCCTTTTCCTTATGGCAGCGTAAAGTGGATTCTCCACTGAGTTCTGGCGTTGGATTGGGTAGGTATGGGAATCACTTATTCTGGACATTGTATTGTATTATGAGTATGAATTATGATGTACTTGTTGATATTGGAAGATGCAAATGTTGCATCTGGGAATGGGGTGAGAATATATTAGTGTAGCGGAGTACTATAAGGCTCATGCATAACAGTATACGTATTTTTTTGCTTGCACGTGCGATCGTGTTTGTCCTCATGAATTTATATTATCACGTCAAGCTCACATTTATAGCGATGTTTGTCACTTTCGCTGTCTTTGTCTCTCGAAAATTAAACAAATTTTCAGCTAATCTCTTTTTTGTTTTATCTTGCAAAAATGAAACAATATACACAGGAAAAAAAAGAACTGTATATCTGAAGGAGGTCTTGGTAATCTCAGCTCCCCTTTTTGTATCGAACGCTCTTCTTGTGGCGTTGTACCAATTTTTGTCCCGGACAGTACATAGAAGTACTTGCAATATTCTGAATACAACAACTGGCAGTTGCTTAATTCTTATTGTGAAGAGCACGAATAGTAGAACTCTCATCCAATGGAGGAGTGATGGAAGTTCTTTGATAACACCGATATCGAAAGTTCCGGAAATATGGAAAGAAGTACGGAAAGCTGAATAGAGGGTTCTCGAAAGATGATAGGGAATGCCCATAATTTCCAGTGTTTGAGAGAGGTTAAACCAAAAAGTTGAATTTAAAAAGCGAATTAAAAGAAGTAATAAAGTAGCTTAAGTAAAAGTGGTTGATAAAAGTGATTAAATTATAAATTCTTGTAGTATTGTGGTTTAAAAAAAAGTGCTGGTATTGAAAAAAAAAAAATTGGTTTATGTTATAAACCTATATAAACATTTTTCGATATTTTAATTATATTTTGCATTGGTTTGCATATTGGTTGTTAAAATATTTTTTTTTTTTCACATGCATCGCCGTTTGACAGTTCTGTAACAAATATAAATGTTTCCTCCAAAATACGAAATGAAATATATTAGTTCATTTAATTCCTTGTTACATGACTCCGCATCCAGTAAAAATTATAGGATGCCATACCTTTTGACTTATTTGAATATGAATATTGCCGTTTAGTGAAAGTGTCAGATTATAATTTGTGTCGGTTTTGAATTTTATTAAATTTTAAAAACTAAACAAAATTGTGTTATTTTCGTGGAAATCTATAGTAAGGTAAATTATTTCTTCTAGGCAGCTTTTTAGGTTTGTGACAATCCTGTTACATTAAGTTACAACGGTGGTATTAGTTGCGAATAAAATATATATATATTTGATGATAAGTTGTCACATTTTATTTCAGAATGGCGTCGCGACCACTGCGGGAGACTAAGATACATGACGTACTTTGCCAATATGAGAGTAAAGACGGATTAGATGATGATGATAACGTTATTGACCCCGAATATCAACCATCATTGGAAAATTAAGATATTTTCTGAGTGCTACGAAAATGACGGAGTTTGTATAGATTCGATCAATGAAGAAAATGATCGCTGTGAAGAGATTTGTTCCACTAAGGCAAGAAGTAACTTGAAGAGGTACAATCCAAAGAAACCACACAAATGGGGTTACAAAATATTTGTTCTCAGTGGGGTTTCAGGATTCGCCTATAAAATTGAACCTGAAACGGGAGCCGAAAATGTAGTCCTTCCGGAAGAGCCTAACTTGGGAGCATCTCATCAAACGTCGTTGTGAGGATGGTGCGAGGGATTCAAAGACATTAGAATTATCAACTTTTTTTCATACATACTTCACTTCTCTGCCTTTGGTTGAGTACTTAGCTAAAGAGAGTATATTGAGTCTAGGGACAGTACGACGCAATCGAAATCCCGATTGCAAACTGCCCGCCGACAAGGAAGTGATAAAAAAGAACGAATATGTGGCTGATATGGATGATTGTGGTATCAAATGTCATATTGAAATACAACAAGGTTTTAGCGCTCGTGTTATCTTTTGCTGGTGAATTGCCCAAGACCCAAGTCAGACGTTACGATAAGACCAACAAGAAGTACATCAACATTGATCTCCCTCATATTGTTGGAAAGTACAATCGACACATTTGATAGATAGTATTATGGGAAAATACAAAATTATGATACGAAGCAAAAGGTGGCAGGTTAGGATGTTCTATCATTTGCTGGATCTGACTATGGTAAATTCTTGGTTATTATAACGAAGAGTAAGGAAAGCAAAAAATCTCAATGACAAACAAATTTCTACAGCGGAATTTCGACTTGAAATAGGTGAGACCTTATGCAAGCTTGGTCTAAAGCCTAATATTAAGAATCGACGGGTCTTTAGAAAATAAAATTCAAGCTAAGAAACATAAGGGCCCTGCGCAACATGTTCATCCATTGTTAGTAAGTCAGGACCAGATCGGCCACTGGCCCATTTGGGTTAAAAAAAGAATACGTTGCAAGCTTCCGAAGTGCACTGGCGCCTCACAAACAGTTTGCGAAAAATGCGGTGTAGCATTATGCTACAACAAACAAAATAACTGTTTTAGATCCTTCCATACAGCATAGTAGTTGTTTTTTTCTACGCTTAACTCACTGTTACAATAATGTCACACTCCCTAAAATGTTGAATAAATGGTTAATAATACTTATATTCTAATTTTTGAGAAATACGTGTTTTCTTATATACCTCAACTTATCTCGTTACCAACACAATTTACTTTTTTATGATCTTGGGTAAGATGGGAAATTTTCAAACAAGCATTAAACTCATATTTTGATTATGGATTTATCGGTAATGTTCGGTGAAATTTAACGGTTAATATTGTAAGAGCTCTGCACATTCGTTGACCGTATCCTTTTATTTCTTTCAATGTTTCAATAACGCGTTAAAAACTTATATATCTTGTATGAAAACTGTGATCAACCCGATTAAAATCCATTGCCACCATGACCATTCTAACTTCATTTTTTCTTTTTTTTTTTTTTTGGGGAAATTGAACTACACTTAAAATGACTGAAAACGCGTTAAGGTTTTTGGAAAATAGAACAAAATGTGTTTGGGTTTAGCGGCTACTTCGCTCCATTGACGCATCTAACATTTAAGGGGGGGGGCGGAATTAATTGGGTAATTGGGCTTGTTTTATTATAAGGAACCTGTTTATACATCTGTCGCTTAATTTTAATTACACCTTCGAATGTAGTTTCCCTCAGTGTTTTCTTTTCGAAGATATTGTGGCGAATTCATGATGGTACGTAAGGAAAGTATTTGTTGTAATAGAGATAGATTCGTTGTAACATTGATGAGGAGCGGACGTAAAAAGGTTAAACCCCATTTATTTATCCAATATTTTTTTCCCCTTGTGAAAACGCTCACAAGGCTAATATTTTGGTGCCGAAACCTTTCAGTGCATCGTGAAATTCCAACTCTCCCTTTAAAGAGAAAGCTTTCGTGGAGGGTGACTTTCGTAGGAGTGACGTAGTACGGCAACCAAAGCTTTAACATAGGTAAATAAGTATTCCTAACACAAAAGAGCCTGGGGACCGCACCCACCAACTCATACACCGATCATGACGAGAAACTTTCAAATCATCGTGTGGACTGTATAACAGACAACCATCAACATTGTGATTACGCAGTAAGCTTTATACATAAGTTTTTATGCATGTTGCTTAAATTCGTGTCAATACTTATGCTTATTGACAGATCTAATGTTGTTGGAGATTGGGGTCTGATACATTGAGGCAGGATAGTCGTTGCTATACGTATGGTATTTGAAACTTGTTGCATTGTTGCTTGTTGCTATACTTGTTGGGATTTAGAATAATTTTCCTTTGAGCTTATCGTTGTTGCTGATGGAATCAATTAAACTGTTGCTGATTCCTCTCTTTTAAAGCTACATATAAGAAGATTTTTTTTGGAATTAAAAAGAGAACTTGATAAGAATCCATCGATAAAAAGGCAATATGTAAATTTCATGGAGGAGTATGAGACTCTAGGGCATATGAAGGAAGTAAGCTCGAAGAGTTCCAAGCATATGAAATATTTTTATCCCCATCAGTTTGTATTGCGACTAGATTCTACCACTACGAAACTGAGAGTAGCTTTCGATATCAGTGCTCGAACTACGTCGTACGTGTCCTTAAATGACATCTTGTTGAAATGGCGCACCATACAGGAGGAAATCTACTCTATAATGCTATAATTTCGATGTTATAGGTATATAAAATGTTGACCGGAAGTTTCAATGTGTGCTCTGGAGATACAATGCAACTGATGACTTAAAGGTATACCAGTTAGCTATGGTGTCTAATGGTACTACCTCTGCACCATATCAAGCTACTCGTTGTTTGAAAATGTTGGCTGAGGGAGGATCGTCAAAGTTTTCGTTTGGCGCAACTGTTCTTGAAGAGGATTTTTATATAGATGACCTCATTAGTGACGCATACTCTTTAGCTGAACTTGATGCCATCTACAAGAAAGTAAGGGAGTTGGTAGGTACTGCAGGGTTCGAACTTAGAAAATGGTGAACAAATGAAGAAACATTGTTGAAAGAGATACCAGTAACAGATCGCGAAAGGCCGCTTCGTATTAACGACTATGGTATTATAAAGACTCTTGGGATAAAATGGAACCCTTCAACAGATGAAGGCTTCATGCAAATTGTGCACGAAGCATGTGCTGCAATTTAGTCACTACAAAATCCAAGATAGCTCCAACTAAAACACAAAGCTTACCATTATTGGAACTTTGAACTTGGAAGCGGAGATGTTGTCGTCACTACTTGTTAGGATTCTTCCAAATTTTATTCATGTGGCTCATGAAATCTTTTGTTGGACAGACTCTGAGATTGTGCTCTGTTGGTTGTTTTCTCATCAATCGACGTGGGAAGTATTTATAGCAAATAGAGTCTCGAAAATTCAAAACAATGTGCCCCATCTCATTGGAGTCATGTTGCTACAAGACACAACCCAGCGGATATTATATCTCGTGGAGAATTTGCTGAGGAATTAGTTGATAGCAGGTGGTTCGTAGGTCCGTCTTTTATTAACTCATCAGAAGAATTTTGGCCCAAGGAAAAGCATTTTTCATTGATTAAAAAGAAGGTTCTTGGAAAGCGTTAATGTGGAGTAGTACTTGTTTCTGGGAGTGTGTCTCCAAATTTCGCGGAGAACTATACACGGTTTGGTAGCTTGCAGAAAACATGTCGCATTTTTGCTATAGTTTTGCGATTGGAATGCAGAGATCTTGTTGGAAGAAAATCGAAAATTTGCGGAGAACTATACACGGTTTGGTAGCTTGCAGAAAACATGTCGCATTTTTGCTATAGTTTTTCGATTGGAATGGAGAGATCTTGTTGGAAGAAAATCGAAAATTTGATTTACGCGGTAAAACATTTACCAAATTGAACTGGACTTGCACTGCAAGGGAACTGAACGAAGCCCAAATAAGGATTATTTGGCACATCCAGCAGGAGAGCTTTTCAGAAGAGATTCGTCAGTTAGAGAAGGGAAACATGATCAGTTCTTCGAGCTATGTCAAAAAATTAAATCCCCTCCTTGACAAAGGCTCTTAAAAACTCCTCCGAGTTTGTGGGCGTCTGCAGAATGCAGACATTATATCCTATCCTTCTTCCTAAATCACATATTTTTTAAAAATTCTTTTTGCTTATTTACATAGAAAAACTACCATGCCGGTCCACAAGCACTAGTGGGCATCGTGAGACAACGCCTTAGGGTTATGGATGCGCGTAGGCTTGCAAATAAGACTGTTGATAGCTGCTTGCATTGCTTAAAATATAAGCCGAAGTTGATAAGCCAAATCATGGGTGAACTACCAGCAACCAGCAACTACCATGAGTGCAACCAGCGAGGCCAACTGGTGTTGACTTCTGTGGCCCCTTTAAAACCACGTTGAACTGTCGACCACCCATCTTACGGGATTTTAGTTGCCAGAAAAAAAAGTTTGGGATTAATTGCCGAACTGTCCGATTTGGAGACCAATACACTAACAGTTGCTAAGTCAATTTCTTAGTCAACGCTAACAAGCCAACTACTTTAGATGAGCTCAAAACCAAGGTTCGACACGCTATATCCGGAATAACGTCGCACATATTGGACCGAGTCATCAAAAGTTGGACTAACAGCTTGAAGAACTGTCGGCGAAGCTGAAGCGCCCATTTGAATGATGTGACATTCCACACACAATGGCATTTTGATGTTGTGATATTCTACACACAATCGCATTTTAATGATGTGATATTCCACACACAATGGCATGAACGTAGCTTCAGAATAAAGCCAGAATCAATTTCGTATCTTACACCAATGTTGTTTTATTTAAATTATTGTTCCTATCGTTCTTATCTGGTCACTCTAGAGAAAAATATTGTGTGTTCCATTCATGAGTTCACTTTGAAACACGCAATTATTTATGCACGTACACCATATTCTTACAAAAGTTTTTCTGAATAAAAATTAATATATTATATATGGTATATGGTATATTATATATTAAATAAATCCTAAAGTATTTACGTGATTCTGTCGATATATTAAAAATATGTTTCTACTTTTTTTTTCAGATTACATGAGACTTGACAAATATTCTCATTAAATTAAAATCTTTTTCTAAAACGTACTTACATACAAAATAATGAACACCATATCAACTTTGCTTTTGTTTTTGTGTGGATTTGGAAATTTATTACGATTGTTTTCACAAACAATTCCAGGTAATTCCTTAAGTAGCCAATTCAACACTATTTAGAAAACAACACTACATTAATAATCACTTTAAACTTGTAAATGATATGATAGGTCAGAGAAACTATCTTTAATTTTACAGAACTATATAGACTTTATATAGGAAAGTGCTTGTTTATTCAAGAAACTGTTTTTCAATCAAAAAATTTGATTTTGAATATGATTTAAATCCTTGAACAATATGATTTTAGGGGTTATTCCAATTTTCAATATAATGTGAACTTCATAACAACCTACAAAAGAGGACTATTTATACTTATTTATCTAAAAAAAAAAAAAACATAAATTATATACAAACAATATTTAAACTAGCTGACCCGGTAGATGTTGTTCTGTCCTTTTTGATAAGTGATAAACATATTATTTATTTGTGTTTATATTAATATTAATATTTTTTGCTAGTTTATTTCGTGCATAAATAAAAAGGTTTGATGGTTTTCCAACACGTAAATACGTAACGTATAATTGTCCGTAAGAAAAACAAAGAAGAAAAGATTTCTAGATTCTAACGACTTATTTATGGTCATTTGAACATGACCATTACTTTTCGTTTAATATGGTCGCCTCTGACATTTTCCTTATATTTTCTAACTAATCTTGTAATAATAAATGTAATAATAAATGTTTATTTTTACCTTCTTCGTTCACAAAAAAAAAAAAAAAAATAAAATAAAAATAAAAATAAAAATGTTCCGCTGCATGTAAAATGAGCACAGATAGAATGTTGATACCCTTAATAAAAAGTGTTAGTTCATGCCTTAATTTTGCGAAAAAACGACTTACCTAATACTTTTTTGAGTACCTTTTAAGCCTTTTAACCTCTTTAAGCCGGTCTGACATGGATTGCGTCAAATTTTCCAAGTATTTACTTATAAAAAAAAAACTTTTAATTGAGCCTTTGATGTAAAGACATGTTTTCGTTTGATCTTCTCTAAATGATTTCAAAGACGTTCTGTTGTTTAAATCGGGGTTTTGTAGTGGTGTTAATAGCAACTGAGGGACTTTATGCATCAACCACATCTTCATCATTTGTGCGATATGCTTGGGATCGCTGTCCTGTTGAAAGTAATTATCTTTCGCGATAACCATTTTTTGTTTACTTTGAAGAAAATTTTCCTGCAAAATTTGTTAGTATACTTGTTTTCTCATGATCTCAATGACCACAACTAAATTACCATAAGTGGACACTTAAACCCACATCATAAGGCCACCATTTTCGTGCTTTACTTTTTTGCTTGTATTTTTGGATTCATAACTTTATTTATTTGATCCATAAATGTTAAATTTTGATTCTTCTGAAAAGAATCCTAGAAGTTTTTTTTGTATTTTTTGTTTTTGTATTCTTCAGCAAAGTTTTCTCTTTTTTTTAATTGCTTGACTGACGAAAGGTTTCCTTCTAACAGGTGATTCAACGTGAGGTTTGATTTAGAATGTAAAATAGAACACATAAATTTGAAAATGAACTTAAAAATTTTATATTCATGGCATATAGTTTTTAAAAATGATATCATATAAGTGTTTTCCACGACTACGTCTGAGGTGGTCCATTCGGAAGGTCAAATTTTGGGCGACTCATTCGAGCATAGCGACTGGTATCTCGCGGATAACACACGTAGTGTTGGTTTCCAAAGCGTCAATCCTGGTTGGCTTATTCCTAAAGACCTGAGTCTTTACATATCCCCAGTTGCAAAACTCACCAAAATGATTTCTCAACAAGTCCATTGTTTCACGCGCTGTATGGCTTTTTGAAGAAATATGGACCAATGATTCCACCAGCCAATAAACCACACCATATCGTAATTTTTAATGGATGTAATGGTAGCTCTTGATACTCCTCGGGTTGCTCATCAGCCCAAATACGGCAATTTTGTTTATAAACGTATCCATTGAGCCAGAAATGGCTTCATCACTGAACAAAATTTCACGATAAAACACCGGATTTTCATTGAGTTTTTCCAGAGCCATTTCACTGAAAATATGACGCAAATTCAAGTCACCTGGCCTTAATTTTTGCACAAGTTGAATTTTGTACGCTTTTAGGCCGCGATCCTCACATAATATGCCGAGTTCTCGAATATGCCAAGCTAAGTTGCGGAGAACGACGACGAATCAATTCTTTACGGTCTTCGCGCACCTCTCAGCTACAGCTGCTATAGTCTCTGCACTACGTGCTTCATCTGGTCTAACCGGGCGAGTATTATCCACTAATGTAAACTGGGACTCAAATTTGCGAATGGTATTGGCAATAGTGGTTTCAGTAGGTCGATTATGCACAGTAAGTTCCTCGAATCGCACGAAAAACATTTCTTTCAGAACGCTGATTTTCGTAATACAGCTGAAAAATTTGAAGACGCTGTTGTGGTGTGTGTGTGGTCTTTTTATAATGACTTGCCAAACTATACTAAACAAAAATGATAAAGCAATTTGATAGGAGTCACGTGTGATCTATCAAAAAAGGCCTATGATTCACGATGAATCAACCCTTAGTTGTGTAGGATTTATACTCAGTTCGTTCTGCCCATGATATCATGGCATTCACGACAATCCCGCAAAATTTTAGCATTACATTTATTTGTGAAAGCTACAGCTTGTATTTACATCGATTTTTTCTTCGCTGAAATTTTAGGATGTAAAAACTGAGTAGCGTATTTGGAAATGTTGCATCAGTAACGAAATATGTGGCACAAAAAACATTGATTATGTATTTGCCAACAATTCTCTAAGGAAATCAGGAAGCTACTTTAGAAAACATGTCTTTTGCAATTTCCATTTGCTACTTTTCTCTACAGGAAATTCAAGTCTCTGGACACCAGCTTTACAGCGGCACAATTTAACGTAGGTGGACTACCAGAACGGTCGACGACTTTTGAAACATGCCAAACGAACAGCATTGTTTACTTTGAAATCTGTCAAACGATAGCATCATACAAAAAGGTATTTTAAAGTTGAAATTCAGATTTTTTTTCTCCATTGTAAGCTAAATGCGTCCAGTTACATCCAAATTTTTTTAAAAAAACAATTGGTTATGATATATTATGTTTACCTTGTTTATTGTTTTGTTTGCTGCCGTAACTTATATATTAAATTTAATTTTGCCAAAGGTTTGTGTATAGTTATATTTTCACAAATAATTATTATTTCTTTTCGATGTAATAGATGTTATGAAAAGCTAATACAATAATATTGAATTATATATATGTATTTTCCATCTAATCTAATAATCGAGTTTATTCGTGTATTGTAATTTACATTTTTTCGGAACGTACTCTCCTGGTAAAAGCATTCATGGTGAAGTGAAAAATTTGTCCACACCTTGGTGGAATTAACGAATATCAATAATTTTTTGAACAAGGAAAAAAAATGTAAGTGAAAAGAATTTCTAATTAATTTATTCAGCAAACCACTTGATTTAGAAAAAAAAAAATACAACATACTTTTTAATATAAATGAGATAATCTCTTTTAATTAAGTCTTTTTTCATTCATTTTAATAAAAGTGTATTGAAAACATTAATCAAACTATTTTTTTCCGTCGTATTCTTTCCCATTAAAGATTTTCAATGTGCCTGCTTCAGGATGCTCTGCCAAGAGGACGGATGTACCAAGTACTTACCATATGTATAACGTGAAATTGCTCTTCGCACACTAATTATAAAAATTCTGGGAAAAGGATAACATCATCGTAGTGTTTGGATTTCTTTCTGTTGTTTAAGTGGTTAATTAACAATATTCGATCCCAGTCAATATTTGTTAAAAAGTCAGGAAACAATCTATGTACCTATTGAAGGTGGTGCGACAAACAAATAATCTGCTGAAAAATATATTTTTGAATTGTTTATGTTAGACAAAAGCTAACAGCTTGAATTTCGAATTGAATGGAAATTTATGCAAAAATTAAATTTGCTCGGACTTACGTTTGCTGCGTCATTCAGAAACAAGTTTCTTTCAGTAAGCCAGCCTTAAAAAAAACTGCTGTCCATTTTTATGGAACTGTTTTTTATTCTTCATTTTGGAGAATGCAGAATGGGTGCAATAGGCCGACAGGAGAAACTGAACACCTATTAAAAAAAAATCGGTTAAGGCACCGCTGTGCATATGTTACCTCAAAAGTTGTGTTAAATTGCACAACCCAAGAAAAAATTTATTTTATTTATTGAATAAAAACAATCAAAACAAAAATCGAAAAAAAGGCATTTAGTATTTTTATTAAACATATCATTAATATGCAGTAAGAACAATTAATTCTGTCTATACTATACAATACTACAAATGTTGAATCTGCAAAGAAAAAAGGCATTAAAAAACAGTATATGGCTAAACTAAAATATATACTTTTTACTCACATGTCTTTGGGCAGCATTTGGTAAATCTATTCTTGAAGCGCTTTTGTCAGAACTGTTGTACTCTAAGTGTTGAATTTGCAAAGAAAAAGGCAAGGACTTTTATAGTCCAAATGTTGAATCTGCAAAGAATATGAAATTAAATGTTTTACTAAACAAAAATGTATAATTCTTACTCATGATTTATCCACATTTATTCAAGCTCTTGAGTATCACATTTACATTTATAGTTCCTACTGTAAAAAAGAAGTAAAATAAATTGTTGAAACTAAAATGTTTTTACTTACAAGAAAATGTAAAAAAAAAACAATTGCAACTGCTTTGCCATCTATGTTTAGTTTATCTATGGTCATGCCTGATTATTTACTGATATTACATACTGCATTTTCATTGTTCTGTATGGTAGCATTATAGCAACGTTGTTGCGATGCTAGATGAAATAATTGCTTAGGCGATGTTGCTTTAAGATCTAAATTTGGCAAGGATGAGTGAAATCAAAATTGTTTTACCATTTTTACCGGGCGCGTCCAGAAACGAAATCGTTAGTATTTTCTTAAAAAAAAAAAAAGAGCTTTTGATTCAAACAAAGTCAACTGCGCTGCGAAAACTATACCCACCTGCAAGACAAACTCAGAAAGGACGGTTTCCTGATAACCCAGAGCGCTGGGTGGTATTGGCATCTTCCTTCATTTGCAATCCGCGCTAGATGCACCAACGCCCTCATGATGACTTTGTGTACATGCGAAAATAAGGTATTTACGGTGGATTAGTAAAACAGTTGATTGACAAGTGCTCACATATTGATGTGGTTTGAAGATAAGATTATGCCGAATCAAATGGATAAAATTAATTATGTGGACTTCCCATACGTAAAAACAGATCCTGATCTTTTCGAAATAATTAAGAAACACATGATTCATGGCTCATTCGGAGTCCCTTATGGTGCAACGTCGTTCGTTGATCTAAGGCGTCTTGATGGCCTTTAATACTTACTTGAAAAGCGGAATGTAGCAGAGACTGAAATCTACCGCAAAAGCATTTGAAATAGTTGTTTTTGTAAAAATACAAGAACAGGTATTTTCAAATGGAGGACATTCACTGGCTTAATAGGGGCTTCCGTCCCTACACGCTAAAACTAATATGCAACTAATCGGGATTATTCAGCGTTGATTATGTTCCAGCTGCACTCACAACTCTAGCAGCTCTTAGCGAACAAAACTAACTGCTGAACAACGGCATACTAATGAAGGAATTATTGCAAGTATTTTCTCTAATGAAGGTAAAGTGGTTTTTTAATGCCCCGGGAGACACTATAACAACTCATAAAATTGCTGCTTCATAAAGTGTTATGTGAAGGCGAAATCATTCTAGCTGCCGCGTGAAAGTACCGTATGCAACATCTCCGAAAATAGCAATAAAGCATCTTGTGTCAGACACTCCCCGTCATTCATTGGATCAAAGTACGCGCCATTCTGAGAGGCGATTCAAAAATTTAAGAGTCGTTCTATTGTGAGTTAGCGAAGGTACTATTACTGATACCCTCTGTGTAACAATGTACAGATAGTAGATACGAATTCACTTATCTAAATTGTTTATCCAAGAGGAAAGAAGATTGTTTAGTTTTGGAAACAGAGTATACTTACGCTTAAAAATGATTAAAAATACGTTCAAAACGAATTCAGCGGCAACTATGCAATGGGAGCAGACTCTAAGGAACGACATAGAAGTCAAGCGAATTCCGCTTGACCAACCAATTCCCTGTTGGTTGGGTTGATTGGAAACAAAGCACTCACTTTATTTTGTATGAACAATAAATAATTGGCCTAATGTATTGCCGCAAATATTCCTTCACAAGGAGTAACAGCAACACCTCATTTGCATGAGGCCCTTTTTTTAATGGATTTTTCCATGTGAAAAATGTTAGATTTTCGGAATGAAGTAATGTCTTGCGAATTGACCATAAATATTTAAATATTTCGTTGTTAATATAATTCAAAGAACTTCGTCAATATTGTTTTCGATTCCATTCCATTTTTTTCGTTGAAGTTAACACGTATCCCTATTTCCAAATGTATAACCAAATCCGTGACATGATCCGTTCAAAGAACTTGCAAATTGTTTCGTTACTGTTGATGTATAGTATCTGCCCATCTGATAGCGCGTTATTTTGTCGTTTTGAATTACAAATACTACTATATCACTGCCTTTATAAACATATTTGAAATATTTATTATTGCTTTTACAGAACTGCAAAACTCTACATTTATGTATGTATGCACTAGTTATATGTTTTGAGTAACAAAGACGAATATGGCACCATCCATCTGTTGTCTATTTTAGCTTCAATTTTAATATTTCTCATATTCAATGAAAATGTGTGTTTTCCATTTTCTGGTTTTCTACAATGTAGTTATTGTATCTAGTAAAAAATCTTTTGGAAATCGTTTCGTGCATTTACCTTCTTTGATGCACTACGCACTATGCACTGATTTTATGATTAAAATTCGGCATGAAACATGGATCATATTTGTTCTTACAATTTCAAATAGTTTCTCATCATTATTTGGATCTGGAATTTCTGTAGAAATTATGTTATCAATTTCTTCGGGTGTGATTTTTTCAATTAATGTGCGTATGTGGAAAACCTCGTTTTTATCATTCAACAGAATACATCCAACAACGTGTTTCACCGAATACAGGGTGTTTTCCTATTAAATTATGAATTGTTGTTTGACCATTCAGTAAAAATTTTTTTATTTCATCCTATTGCAGATTTCAAGTGAATGTTATAAGCACGTACGATAGTCATTGCATCTTACATAATATATGTACGTGAAAATGAAAGTATAAAGACTTTTCCGGTATTATCAACAACGTATTGGCGAAATAATTGACGGTACTTAAAATATGATTATCTTCATTTCGTCTGATCATTAATCGATATTAGTTATAGTTCATGGTGCTTATAATTTTGTTTGTTTCTTCACATAAAACTCATTTTATTAAGTTTGAAATTGAAAAAAAGTGTACCTGTTTATGGATTTCGTTGTTTAATATTTTGTTTTGGATCAATTTTCACTCTCTCAAATCATTAGTGTATATTTTAAGCCGTCATATGAACGATGAGTATTTGGAATAATTTAGAAAGTGTTGTTTGTTGATCTAACTGATCGGTAACCATTACATTACCGACTTCATTTATTATGGAGCGTGTTTAGTTTCAGTTTTAAATGCATTTAATTTTCTTAAACACTAACTTTTACATACTAACAAAAAATGCTTAAATGCTAGCTTACAATTACTTAACAATCTTATACTAACTTACTGGCCCCACACAGGCACTCTAAGCTACTCTTAATTCTTATATCTATGTCTTTCGACTTCATTTACATTTTATTTAAAAATAAAAAAAAAAGCCCTATATACTTAGGACTAAGAAAAAATTATTAACAAAAACTTAGCCTATGGATGTAATTTATTATTTTTATAAAAACTTAATATCTAACTTAAAATAAACCTTAGTCTACTTAATCCTACATACACAATACACACATACACACACATAGATATTACACAATTATATACATATTTTGGTATATAATATATTGGTATATATTTATTAATTGCTTATCTAAACCTATGCAAGCTGGCCATCGCTATTTACAGAGCAAATAGATTGGTCAGCTCAGCCTCATTAGTGAGGCTGGTCCGTACTTGACGGAAACGACAACAACGAAACATCTCCATCATTCAACCACCAGAAATGCTGGTGCTGCCGAACGACATATCTCTTATGGCGATTCCCTACCGCCCTACTGAACCTGAGACGATCCACACTTCTATGTGCGACTTCTTTGTTGTAGTTGAGTCGCCTGTCCCCAGCTGTCCGAGCGAAATGGAAGATTAACGGAACCGCGGATCTATTCTGGATCAACCCTATCTGGTAAAGGTAATTGGAGAAGTAAGCCCCAGATATCAGGTTATTCGTCGAGGTCATTGCTCTTGCAATGTGCCTTCGAGTCAGCTTAATTACGAAGTTGTAAAGGACCTCATTACGATAAAATTGTTTGTACTTCGATTCTGGTGTTCTGTACAAGCGAAGGCAAGCCCTCTCAAACACCCGAATCTTTACCATTAAGCTTGCTCGCACATTGAATAACACGGGACACTCAAATACCAGCATGGGCCTGATAAGGGCCATGTAGCAGATTACCTTTACCCTCGCATTGAGTTGGCTGCTATAAAAGAGTCTCTTTGTGAGAGCAAAAGCGCCTTTCGCTCTGGCCAGATCAGCATCTACATTTTTGTCAAAATACAGAAACTGATCTAGCCAGATCCCAAGGTATCTGACTACATTTCGAAAGCAAGAGGCTGTGCGTGTTGTCCAATGATCGAGAACTTTCGCCAATTTCTTCTGGTATCTCTAGCGGCTCCAAACAACGGCGTCCTAAAGATAATATTTTCCGACTTCTGAAAGTTGATTTTCAACTTCCAGTCATCGCAAAATCGTCTTATCTTATCGAAGTCACGCTGCAAAAGAGTATTTATGACCTCGAGTTTTGGACCTATTCTGTACGCTATCAAATCGTCTGCGTACGCAATAGTATGGGGAAGTGAACCTATCAAGTCGCAGTGAACCTATCTGCGCCTTGCTCCAGACCATTTTTAATTTGAAATATTCCAACAGAAGTCACATCACCATTTTTCACGATAACCTGTCTGTTGGTTAGCATATTATAAAGAATGTACAAGAGTGGTTTACTGAACCCAAGCCAAGTCAGCTTATAGAAAAGAACCTCTAATCATACGGTGTCGAAGGCCTTCTCCAAATCAACAAGGCAGGCACCAGTACGTTGGTTTTTGCCTTTATTTCATTGAATATAGGACACCAGTTTAGACGCGGAATGTGAGATATCATGTCCCGCCTCAAAACCGAATTGATTATCTGGAACTAGACAGAGCTCTATTGAATACCTTTTCAAACACCTTACTGATATTCGGAAGGAAACCTATCGACCGGAGATTTGCCGGATTGAA
>OU026153.1:100499499-100628376 GCA_907269105.1 Volucella inanis | reverse complement strand
AAAATGTTTAGCATTATTAGATATAGGGTCGACGATAAGTATACTAAATATAAGAAATGCATCCAAACTTAAGTATGAAACATTAAATGTAAATGTAAATATGAAGCATGAAATAACTTAAAAAAGTTATTTTGACAAACGGAGTAAACCTTCCGTTTTAAGGCGAGGCTCAAGGGGAAGTTGAAGTACTTGAAGTAAGTGAAGTGTAATGAATGCAATTGAATCATTTATGGTATATGATGAAGAATCCAAATTAGAAATTTTCAGCTGCTCAGCTCAGCTCAGCTCAGCTCAGCTCCGTTGATGAAGAAAGATTACATCATATAAGAATAAAAGATCAGATTGTGAATAAGTACGGATCGGAATTTTTGTTGACTTATAGTCGAAGGCAAGGGGCGCCGATTTTCCACAAAAGAGCGATTATCGAGATAAACAAATTACAGCATGAAAATAATATAAAAGGGGTATTAAAAAAAGGTATTTGAAGAGGTAAAGCAGGTGTTTATTCAGAAGTTTTAGACTGTTTATAATTGCATAAACAGTTGATGATATGTCATGCTAAGGAATAAATGCATAGTGGCATGAATGAGTGTTATTATAGCCCTTAAGTTAAAATATTTTTCCGAAATTACGAGAACAAATTCGTTAAATAATAAATAACTGCAATAAATGAAGAGAGGTAAAGTATGATCGAAAACCTTTTTAGCCTAAATTTAAGCTAACTGAAACACCAACTGAAAGGAATGAAATCATTCAGTTTGACATATTTCGCCTTCAAAAACATGCCTTTGTAATAAGAGTAGACAATTTGTCACAGCAGCATACCATATAACCAATCGAAACTAGAGAGCGAAAAAGACTTTAGTTATTGAACAATTTGCAAAATTAGGAAAGACTACAAAAATAATACGAACAATAAATTCCGAGTCGAACAACTAATAGAATTTTTAGGAACTGAGAATGTTGAAGTTAATCTTACAAAACCAAACAGCCATACAGGGAATGCAGATATAGACCGCCTACACTCAACTTTATTAAGAATAATAACAGGAATTGAGGAAAGTGAACTCTCAGTAGAAATGAAGATGCAGATGGCTATAGGAAACTATAACGATCGATATCACTCAACAATAAAATGTTCCTGAAATCAAGCAAGATATAGAAAAATAAGAATCGTGTAGAAAACAGAAAACAACACTTTATTCAGAAATAAATTTAGACAGAGAAGTTCACAATGAAGATAGAAGGATGGTTCACCTTAAAAACTATAAGAGACTCAGACATAAAGACAAACCTTATAACAGATAAGCTGTAAACTCTTAAACTTACGGATTCTCTTCACAGTCATAAAAAAATGATTATGCACCCAGTTGTACAGGGGCTACTGCAGGTCTATAGGATTCAAGAGGAAGTTGGATATACTATATTCAAAGTTCGAGAGGTAGAAATAGTCAACCAAATGAACACTGCTCTTCATGTAATACCATAAATGTAAATGATATAAACCATTTTCTCGCACATATGAAGGACAAAATCAAAAACTCAGAAATGGATAACTGGAAGCTGTTCGAAATAATAATTTTTGATATCAGGGCTAAAGTAAAATCTATAATCCCAACACAAAGAAGACGGGAAAGGCGTTTTTAAAACATTATCGGAGTTTCCCAAAAAGGTTTATTTGGAACAACTGATGACAACGATAGACCAGAAATATTAGAATACTTAGAAGTAAACCAGAACAAACAGTACCAACTTTCAAACATTTTTTTATTACATTTGGGCGGCATAGAAGAACGTCTAAGGAACGAACTACGATATTTCAGAGTACGTCCAAAAGTGGGCTTGAGGGTATACCGATGAGCATTCATGGCGAGGTGGATGCTACAGTTGAAGCTTTGAATATTACGTAGGCGGAATTCTACTGGCGTTTTCTATGGAACATAGCGATAAAACAACGTGAGACAGGACTCATTACGTCAGTGGTGGAGGGGGTCAATTGACTGACTGATTTGTACCATCTATTAATTTTATCTCACGATTTTGAGTCCTATGGTATCTATGGGCATTGTACAATTTTGGGCGGATCAGAGTAGGTGAAATGTTACTTACATCGGATATGCGACAACGTAAGTTGTTATTGACACATATACCGAGAACGAAATGTTTAAGGGTTTCGATGATGTAAGTGTTATTCATAGATAATAGCTGGATATTCAAATTTCGCTTAAATTACAGCAGGCAGGATTGAGTTCTGAAAGTAGTGGTTTCCCAATTAATTATGCTGTTTATATCAGAATTTAATGAGCCTTACATACGTAGGCGTTTCCGTTCTACTGCCGAAGAGCATAGACATGAGTTGGGGAATGAATATAAATGCAGAGAGTACTGGCATGAGCAAAGGAAAGTATTGGATAAGAAGTAGCAGATAAGAGATCGTTGATTAAAATTAAAAAGAGTGTCGGAGACTGAATATTCTCCTGGAGCCCTGGTGCACACCAATATTCAATTTACTATAGAAATATCAGTCTTAAAATCACTTAACTTAATAAGTTATATTAATATAGGAATATCACACTTAACTTAACTAATAACTTGAATTGAATGTTCCGAAAGTCAATTTTTGATCCATTGGAGAAGAGAGCCATCGATTCTAAAAACACGCATTCTTGACAGAAGAACCTGATGCCAAACTCTGTCAATGCATTAGAAATATCAAGTTCATTTATTTTGCTTTTGCCAGGTTCGCTTTGATTCCACTTTTCGGTGAGACATGTCATCAGAGCACCAGTGGACCTCTTGTTACGAAAACCTTACTGCCGTTCATTAAGAAGATTTCATGTTTCGAGACATTTCATGAGCTGACGGCTTATCAGCGTTTCCATGACCTTGGAAAGTAAGTGCGATGGATCTGCAGACGGAAAGGAAAGAAGATTGCGCTTATTTCAGGGACGGGGAGGATAAATGGTGTTTTCCATCTGCTCGGAAAAAGCCTCAAAGAGTAGGACTAAGGACAAAGCTTACGCAGTGGTTTTACCAGCGAGGAAGGATATTTCTCAGAAGAAGTGGAGTTATACCATCTGGAACAGTGGATTTGTGTATATTGAGATCGTTAAGTACTCTTGCTAACACACGAGTGTAAAAATGGATTTGTCCCATTGAAAATTCGAGGCACTCAACCGTAGGGGAAAAGCACAATCTGTAAGTGTTTCTTACCTTTTTGCCGACCGACCAGACATTTTTACGACCATTCCAGGCTCGTTTGAAGTTTTTCATCGTTCCTCCGTCGGGTTGGTCTTGTAGGACCGAAAAAACATTTCCCTAATCCTGAGAGCCTCTTTAAAGCTCGAGTGGTACCACGCCTTTTCTTTTGGTTTGATACTCTTCATCCATTGTGAGAAGTTAAAAACAAATCTAGGGTGTTGACGCTATGACTATCAATATCTGATATATGTACGGGCCTATTTACAACCTGGGTCAAGTTGTTTTCCTCAGCGAAGATCTCAACACACCGTCGTTCGGGTGCCGTCTATCCAGAATGTCGAAGCTATCTACGATGGCGGTTTCAGAAGTGACCGACCCAACAAAGAAAACAAAAGTTTTGGAAAAAATTTGTTTATTGTTCAACATAATCGCCTTTCAGCTCTAAACACTTTTCCCAACGATGTTTAAAAAGTCCGATACACTTTTTATAATAGGAACTGCTTGCTCCTCAAAACAGCCATTAACTGCCGACATCACTTCTTCATTGTTGGAAAATCTTTGACCACTGAGCCAGTTTTTCAAGTTTGGGAACAGAAAATAATCCGAGGGGGTAAATCTGGCGAATAGTATTCATGAAGTAGCAATTCAAACTTTAATTCATTAATTTTAGCCATTGCATTCACGACACTGTTTTTGCTCGAGTGTGAGCAAACGCGGCACCCATCTTGCACACAGCTCTCTCATGTCCATGTTGTGTATGTGAGATTACAGGGAAAGAATCCTTTGGATTTAGTCAGACCTTCCTTAAAGGTCAAATTGCTGTCCAGTTTGGGGCTTCTGTAAATAAAGCAATTTTAAACACATGAAGTTGAATTCTGGATTGGAACACGGATATGGATTTTCGAAAGCTACATCACTACGCACGTAAATGATGAGACCCTGGTGGGAGAAGAATAATTTCACTAGTTCGTAGTAAAGTAGCTTCAGATCAGCATGATTTGAAGGGTGTGAGTGGGGGTCTACCTGTGTTTAACTAAGAGCCAAAACAGCTGGTCGGTATTTGCAAACGTGAACGTACGCAGAAAAGTGGTTACTCATTAGCCCGTCTGCCCAGAGTTCCTAAGTCATAATCACAAACAAACACAGAAAACACAAAGTGAAACGCAAAGCAAAGTGAAAATTCTGGCGTTGGTTTACTTGTTCAAATTGTTGTAGGTGTTATGCCCTTACATCAAAATGAAACGTTGCACCATTCAACCTCACATTTGCAGCTTCTATCCATCCGTTGTTGCATGCACTCAGCCATTCCTCTCGCCGTATGACATAGGGACGATACAGCAACAGCACTATGACCGGGGGCGGGAGAGTTGGGATACCCACACTGTGTTTCTTTTTCTTCTATTATTTTAGACACTGCACTGCACTGTGTATTTTCATCTGTGTCGCACGCACGTAATTTGACGTCATGTTAGCCTTTAGAAAACATTATAAATATATAGATCAAATACTTAAGCAAAGATGTTTAGTAAGTAGGTAGATCAGATTTAAGAAAGTATATCAGCTGCAAATAATAATGTTTTTCATCTTATCGTACTTACTATATAAATTAAATTAATTGAGGTGGGTATATTAGAATATCTTTATCAATCATTAGTTGTAGCAATTAAAATTCAAAAAAAAAACTATGTTAACGAATCTATTTGGATTCCAAGGTAATTGTCAAGTACATAAACTTGTCGAATGCGTTGATATTGTAAAGGTACATAAACCAGTACAACTGAGTAAAATAAAAAAACAAACACCGTCTCTTGTGAATAACTCTTAACAAGTGAAATTTATTCTGAATATATTCTAACTTATATACTATTTTACAAAAGAAGACCGTGGGAATGGAACCGGGAATTGGTGTGGGAATTAATTTGGAATGGTCAAGTTGTTAGCGGATTTTGGACAACTGATACTGACACCTTGCGAAAAATCAAATTGCACCTGACTTCCATTCGCGTCTGTGACATTCGGTAGCAAAATAAGATAGTTATGGGAATTCTACTGGAATGTGTATTAATTTGATTAATGGGATTATATTTTACAGTATGGTGAGAAAGAAAGAAAATGAGTTGTGCTGAGATTTAGAATAGAGTGTGCAAGCAAGTTCGGACGAATTAACATATAATTTTTATAGTTATATAAATCTTAACATTCTTCTCCCGTTGAATGGTACATTTAACTGGAATTTTGATTAATATTAATCATAAAATCTGCATCTGTCAGTTGGACTTCTTGAGCCAGGTCCTTAGGCATGCTGATTTGATGATTATGTGTTGGAGGGCTTTAATTAGTTATAACGATGTCAGCTGGTTTCCTTATAAATGTTCGCCCTCCCCTCCATGCAGGGTAACATATAATGATAGCAGCTATGAAGAAACTTAAATACTCACGCTATAGTGATGAACATTGTGTTGGTTTAATGCGTAATAGTTTGTGTTATAGTTTGTCCTTGATATTGTCTATCTCGTCCATATGCATTTGGTAATGAGGTGCTAAATGCTTTGTGGACAAAGTTAGGTAAGGAACCAATGTGTCTGTTATATTAGTAGATGGAATGTGTGATATTATTTTTTCTGATGATAATAAATTTTGTGCCTCTATAGCGAATAGATGTTGTTTGATGACACAACCGGATTTCATTTTTAGGAGTCCCGCTCGGCGAAGACTGATTTGCGTTACGTTCGTTCCACATACGACGTTGATTGTTGTTTGTTTTTCCAATGAATATATCTATTGATTTGGGGCTCGCAATTGAATCCAATGATTGCGATGAATGTATAACATATATACCTTAATTAACTAAGCTCTTTGAAGCCAAAATTGGTAAAGTGATTCTGAAGATTATATAATTGGATATTGATCTTCTTTGAACGTGCATGAGACTATAGAAATCTAGAATGTTATCTGCTGTAGATGGAAGGTTTAATGATGGCGGAAGATTTGACTGTATTTTGTTGATCTCCTCGATGAGCTGAGATGGCCGTAATAACTGTGTGCTCATTTTGCCGTGCTGTGTTTCCATCATGACGTCTAAAATTGCGGTTTGAATACGATTGAAATTTGTGATTAGCAATATTGATTGTATTGATGATGATATAAATGATTGTGAAAGTTGGGTTTGATAAAGCTCTTGATGTGATCTGTTTGCGTCCAAGGTAATTCGATTGATGTGGTCCTCTGACTAGTAAAATTGTTGATTTATACCTTAATGGTCCTTTTGCATGATGTTAAGTGTTGCATCTATTGGTGTTATCTGATTTTTAAATAAATCGGATAGATGTAGTTTAACTTTCTTCTACTCTTCGTATCGTATCTTGCATGCAATTAGCATATTCTGCATCGAGGATGCCAATAATACATTAGCTACATTGTCGATAACGTTGACTGCTCCTCGCCTCATCCTGACTTTCTTTTCGTTTTTTAAAAGCTCATTGTTTTGAGCTAATTTATTGATAAAATGTTAAAATTGAGTTGTGGTTGAGTAATCATCATCAAACAGGTAATGAACAATGTTACAAGAATAGACCTCAAAGATACCTTCACCTTTTTCTTAAGCTGTGCGTTGTTCGAGGAGTTATTTTCGATAATTGCATTTGATTTCTCATAGGGTTGAAATGCTGTGCTTGTCGATCCGTTTTTTGGAGATGGATTTTAAGTTGGTATATCTTCAATCGGAAGTGGTGCTAATTTGTGTATAACGCCCCATACTCGAGGTTTTTACGTCAATAACTCGGCTTAGCCCATCGTCTCCAGGATATGTCTTTATAATTCGTCCCAACTTCCATCGAGAGGGAGGAACGTTTTCTTCCTTGAAGATAGCTACAGTTCCCAAAATTGTGTTTTCAACGCGTTGTTTCCATTTCAATCGATATTACAGCTGGTTTAGGTATATCCAGGTGCCACAGCCTCTAAAATTCATTTTTTAAGTGTCTTACAAGTTTTGATCTCATGGTACTGTTGACATTAAGGGGTTCTGCATGCGAATCAATTGAGGAATTAAGTGGTTCGCCTATCAAAAAGTGGCCTGGAGTTAACGCCATTAAGTCATTAGGGTCGGTTGACATTGGTGTAGTAGGTCTTGAATTTAATATATCTTCAACTTCAGTAAGAACTGTTTCCATTTCCTTATACGTTAAAGATTCGGATTCAAGTATTGAACGGAGTAAGTGTTTGGCGGATTTGACTGCGGATTAACATAAACCGCCGAAATGTGGTGCTTGTGGAGGACTTAGATGAAAGTCTGTCCCTTTAGAACTACTTGCCTTCGTAACCTTATTGATAGCGTACTGAGATTCCAAAATTTTTTTACTTCATGAAGTCGTTCCGTTATCACAATAAAAATTTCTGTAGTTCCCACGCCTTGCAGTGAATCTCTTCAACGCTCCTATAAAGCCCTCGGTGGAAAGATGATCAGCTCAAAATGTATAGCTTTAGTTTAGAAACAGCAAAATACTGTTATATACGATTTTTGAGAGCGTTTTCCGTGGATCTTGAAATGAGTCCATATTGGGCCGCAAAAATCCACTCCAGAATTCACAAAAGGTCTTGCAGGTTGAACTCGTGTTGATGGCAAGTCTCCGATCAACTGAGTTAACATCTTTGGTCTTGTTTTGCACAAAATACACAGTGTTGGACGACGGATCTGGCAATTATTTTTCCATCAATAGGCGAGTAAGTCTGTCTAGCAATTGCGAGTAACGCTTGTGGATGTTCATAAGGGAGAAGAATTGGATGTTTCTAATCATAAGGCAAATTTGATGCTTATAATCGTCTACCCACTCTCATGATGCCCATCAGGCACTGTTCCTGTGCAGTTCGCGTAAACTCCTTAAGTTTGCCATATCTTCTTTAATATCTTCATTTTGCATTGATTTGACAAAAATGTAACGCACACTTTCTAGCTCAGCGGCCTGAAGTTAGTATTAATGAAGCTCTTGTGACCTTATACTTGTTTAGTGATAGCAGCTGCTGCAGATCACCTACGCTCAAATTTACATTACATTACATTGTTTCATTGCCGTGTAAGAACGGTGGTCCGTAAAACCGTAAATGACAATTGCGTAATTTTTCAGGTTGTATACCTGTTGAAAGTGGGTCCGCTGGATTTTCTTTAGAACTGACGTGTCCCCATTGCTGTGGTATTGATTGAAGCAATTCGGTTATCTAAGAAAACCTGGAAGTCACCTGAAGCTGAGTTTATCCATGCCAAAACTACTTATGAATCAGTCCAAATGTAGGTTGGTTTGTTTTCTATTTGAAGGCATCGCTTTACTCTATCAAGAAGCTTTGCTGCTAGTTTTGCTGCACATAGTTCTAATCTTGGTAACGTTATCTTCTTTGATGGTGGTGGTGCTACTCTAAATTTAGAGCACAAGAGTCGTACTATGTATTATCCTTCCATGGACATCCGTAAACCATTTGTAGATTGCAGCGCCATATGCTTTTTCGGATACGTCAGCAAACGCATGTACGTCAAAGGAGAATGGAACATTGTTTCCGAAGACATATTGTGGAACCTGGATACCTTCTAGTGCGAGGAGACCATTTCGGAATTTTGACCATCTTGTATGCAGCTCAATTGGTAAAGCGGCATCCCAATCCTGCTTAAGTGCCCACAGTTCTTGTTAATAGATTTGAGCAGTCACAACCACTCTAGCAAACAATCCAAGATGATCAAATAACCTCGCTATATCAGATGCCACAGTTATTTTTGCGATTTTGGCTATTTCTGGAACATTAATCTTTAAACAGAAGTTATCGGCTTTTGGGAGCTATATTAATCCCAGTGTTTTAAGTGGGGAATCCTTTTCATCGGGAAAATTTAACTGTACTTCTTGTTCTTCTGGTGCAATACCATTGAGTAGTTGTGTGATAAGCGCACCTTTTACGCTGTTCGAAACCGGCTGTGTTAAACAATGAGACAAGTTTTGATTGCATATCATGGGCTGTCATAATGCTATCCGCTCCAGTTATGATGTCGTCGACGTAGAAGTTATGCAGTAACACTTCAGCTCCTAAGGGTTATCTGACAAATTCTTCTTGTGCCAACCACTGCAAGCATTTGAATGCCAAATATGGGGCGGCTGATGTTCCATATGCAATAGTGTTAAGGCGATAGCACCTCAGCTTTCCCTCTTGGTTGCTTCGCCACCAGATAAGTTGGTAATTCGTTTCTCTTTTATCAACACGAATTTGAAGGTATGTCTTTTCAATGTGAAGCGGGGCAGCCGGAATCGATGAATTATTTTAAAAAGTTCATCTTCAATTACTAGCCCGGTATAAAGAATGTTGTTGAGTGAAATATTGTTGTTGGTTTTTCAGAGGCGTCGAACACTACTCTTAGTTTTGTAGGTTTGAGTACGCAATGGGGTGGAAGAAAATAGCAATTCGTTGGTAGAGCGTTAACTTCCTACATGTGCCCAAACTGATTATATTCTTCCGTAAAAGCTGTATATTGGTGGCGCAACTAAGGCTATTTTATCAGCCTTCTCTCGATTGATAGGAGTCGCTAGAGAGCTATATCTTTTAACTGGCCTAGGGTTTTTGGATCATCTGAAAATTCCAGACTCACTACAAACCGGCCTTTGCTGTCTCTTTTGCACGTTTGTACAAAGTATGTTTCGCATCGTCGCTCAGCTAGTGTTTGCTCTTTGGCTTGTACTTCTGGTTTCTCGATATAACAGAATCGACATATTGTTAATATCTTTAAAGTTTCTCTATCCTTCCTGCTACTATCCAACTGAAGACTGTATTCTGCAATGTGGGTAATTTTTTCCTAGACTTATTTGCCCAATAGAGAGGAGTTTGAAAAACAGTTCAGTTCCTAGAAGTACATCAATACATTCAGATTCGTGAGAAGTAGGATCTGCCAGATCAAATTTTTACTAGGTTGTAGAGATATAATGGTATGTAATACGAAGGCTTCTAGTCTGGTTGAAAAGGCATTTCGTATTGAGCTTAGCAGTACATTCACTCTTTTTTGAGACTTAAGGTGGCCTTGACCAATGCCTTGAATGCGCATGTTTGTAGACGATGACGCTAAACTAAGCCTCTTTACCGCACGATCGCTGATTGTGTTTGTCTGGGATCCGGAATCCAGAAGTGCTCTGCATTCGATTTCGGTTGCATTGTTTTTGGTGAGTCTCAGGCTTACAGTTTCAAGAATTACGAATTACAGAATTACAGTTTTTCCTTTGTATGACTCGTTGTGGTGAGTGCAGAGGTTGGCTCTGCATGCTTCTGCACGCTTGCGGATGAGCTTGAATGTGCTGTTGATTGAAGTGTATTCTTTTTTGCTTGGACCGTTGAACGATGTGCTTGAATGTCATCAATGTGTAGTAATGGGTTATGTTTTTTAGAGCATTTCTTGCATCCCCTCAGAATGCAATTAGATGCGAAATGTCCCTTCTTAAGACAGTTCTTGCATAGTTTTTCTTGAGAAACAAACTTGTTACAATTAGCTGGACACATTTGTAAGAATTTGTTTCAATGGTACAAAGCATGATTTTCGTTGCATGCAATTCATTCCTTGGGCGATTGCTGCCCTTTGTTCGTTGTGGTTAGTGTAACCGAAGATCTTGTCTGGTGTTTGGATTCCTTAATCTTCTTCCCTTTATTCCCTAAGGCTTCAAGAGATTGGTGACGTGTTTAAAGAAAATTTTAAATTAAGAAACTCCGTCACAGACTGCAATTCTCTAGGATTGGCCAAACTTTGTTCATAAAGGCCATGCGTATTTCGATCAATTTTCTTGTAAACGATTGGAGGAAAGATCGGGTTCCATGTTGATGTGGAGACCTTCAAATTTTCTAATCACATCAGGCATTCTCTTGTGGTATCATGTACGGTGTTAACGTGGGCGCTTGATGGTTGGTCGGAAGCATGACCTGGTTGGTTGAGCAACTAGTTAACAATTGACGCAACAAGAAGCCTCCACGCCGCGTTGTAGTTGTCATCTGACAATGCTTAATGCCTCAAAAGTGTTTCGGGCTCTCCTTTTAAGGTAGTTTCGAGATACCACATTTCTTGGCAGTTACTCAATGGCTGCTTATGAACCATCGCGATGTAGAAATCGGAAAATTTATGCCACTTTCCATAGTCTCCATCAAATTCTGGAATGGTGATTTTTGGCAGCTGTAGCATGGATGAAGTGACTTGCTGAACTTGCTGATGAGTGTCCATGGGAGCTTCCAGTTTGATAGCCAGCCACACTAGTAATTCTTGTCTTGAGTGAGCTCTCCAAGGTCTTGATGAATTTCTTCCATTTGGGTCCAATATTTGTTGATTCCTTGAAGTTTTAGTTCAAAGAATGATTTGAATTGGGCTGTTGTATCTGTTGCATCAATAAATTCGAGGAGCCTTCTAAATGAATCAGATATCAGCCTTTGCCTTATTGTGAGCCATGTTGCTTCAGCCGGCGTATTTCTTTTAGCCGACGTCTGGTCGGTTTCGGCCTTGCGTCTACTGGCGTTTGTGTTGATGAACCCCCTTCTGTCAAGGCATCAACCTCTTCATTAGAACTATCTGCTTCTTCAGCAGGCGTATAACTTACAGCTTCTTGGGGAGCTCATCTTATTGGTTTCGACTTTGCATCTGTTGGCTCTAGTGTTAATGGCCCTGCTTCTGCCGAGGCACCAACCCCTTTTTCACATCTTCTGGAGCAATCGCTTTTAATACAGCCTTCACATCAAGGAACAGCTTCTCGCCTTTTCCAACAGTATCGCCTTGTATGTAAGGTGTATCGGTTCTAATTGCCGCTGCAAGTCTTTAATGATTGGTTGGAAATTCTGCCCATATTGCGTCGATTTGTCGCAATCTTTCTTCTGCCAGAGTCTTCTGCCGAGAAATGACCTTGTAGATCTCTACTTCCTCTATTCTCCTTGTTTTTATTCAAGTCTCTCTGATGTGTTCGGGACTTTATTTTTTGACTCGGACTACCTTACCACTGGTGGGAGGTATCAAGAAAATAAAATTTTAAAAGATTTAAAGTTAAGCAACAACTGTATTTGGAAAAACTAATGCAATTTAAAATTAACGATGAAACGGTTATAATCAAAAATTATATAAAAGAGAAACATAACATAAAAGAGAAATAATTTAATAAGTTTTTATAAATGTGCTCTTGAACCTTGTCAAGATTTTTTTTTTTTTTAAGTAAAACTACTGTAAAAGGTTAATATTCTTATCCAATTGTGGAGCCTAATCAAACCTGAACGAAATTGGTAGCATTCGAGGAAATAATTACAAAACATTTTGAAAATATAAAAGAGATTGAAGAGTTCAAGTTCTATAAAAATGTGTTATACATAACTTACATAAATACAGTAACAATATAACATTGATTTTGGTACTTGTAATAGTTGTAGCCGTAATATTTTTTTAAAATCTAAAAGAAATAGATTATCAGTAAATATTGAAGATACAAGAATTCAGGTGAATGCGAAATTTGTCGGTGGAGGTGTTATGTATGTAAACGATGACATCAATAAAGTTCATCTTAGTGATGACATCGTAAATCGCTTTCCATCGAAAAGTGAGACATTCTAATTGAAAAGAAATTAGCTTAGGTTTGAGAATTAGGTTAAGAGAAAAGTAACCTTTTTCTCGACTTGGTTTCGGTGTTGAGATATCTAAGTTATCTTTAAGATAACTACCTATTATAAAGTTGTTCTTATAATTGATTAAGAAGCTCCCTTCCCGTAGGGATTGGTTGCCAATCAGCCCATCGTATTCTCCCAATAAGTTGTCCTGTGTTACCTTACATTTTATTTTCCTAACTTTACTCCATTTGAGGTGTGACAAAACTTAACTTCACTACATACTTCACTTTACCTTTGTTGTGCCTTTTTGCCTATTCCATTAACTTTCATTTTACTTTTGGGATCAGTCTCGTCTTCAAGCACCATTATTTAAGACATATCTGCTACAGTACCTATAATTAATGTTTCAATATGACCTTTTATTATATGTATATATAATAGATAGATTTTGCATTTTCAAAGGTCCTTAGCTGCGTGGTTGCTTCGCTCAAGTCATGCAGCCGATACAAAATCCCTTGGCTCATATTGCTTTCTATTTGAGTTGACGGTTGGTCAGTATTCTGTTGTTGATTGTAGATTTCCGTAATATTTGACTGCCTATTTCGTTTTGGTAACCTACAATTTTTTGCTATATGCCCTGACTTTCCGCAACTAAATTTTTATTATTTCATGAAATAACAGTACGTGGTCGCTCAATTTACATTGTACAGTTTTCAGAGAATCGACATATTTTTGTCTTTCAACTGTATCATTATGTATTAACTTTTTTTAACGTATAAACAATATAAAAAAAAAATAAATAAAAAATTAATAAATAAATAAAAGAATAATAATAGTAAATAAATAAATATATATATATAATGTAAAAACTAACAAAGTAAATAGATTAATAAATAAATAAATAAGTAAATGAAAAATATATAAATAAATAAATAAATAAACAAAATAGCAAAGAAACAAAATAAATAGGACATTACATGTCAATAAATAAATAGTATACAATGGATAAATAAATAAATTATAAATTACGTTATGCACAGAAATAGATCTATACAGATATATAATCACATAATCCATAAGCAAATAAATGTAACAATCAGTAAAATATATTTTATAAGCAAAATACAAACATGTAAATGAATAGGAAGTCGTAATAAACATATATCGAAATTAAATAAACACAAAAAGAATTGTGTCACGATTAATTGAGTTGATTTACAAGATGATTTTCGCAAATATAACGTCTTAGCTTGAACGAGTCACTTAGCTTGCATATTTTAGAAGAAATTAATTCAACATTAGCTCTATCATGTAAATCTTGTTTCCTGTCTTTTTACAATATCTTCCAAGATTTTTTTGAGTTAAAACTCTCTCAGGTGTTAGTTCTAGAGAGATTAAGCCGTTGTTATACTTCGCACGCAAATTTACTTGTTTCGGCAAAACTTCTTGGGCGTTGCGTTATTACATATGTTGAGAGTCTTTCACGCACTCTGTTAATAAAGATCGTTAGTGTGTGCTCTGCTTGAGGTTCCTCCTCTTAATCACGTACTTTACTTTGCAGAAATCATCTCTGCAATGTCTCTACACGCAGAATAAAGCAGAATAATTACTTTACATAATATGAATAACGGTATTGAAATAACGATGTCCATTGAGGTCGTCCGCTCTTCCTTTGATTTTCGACGCAATCCCACCGCTGCCATTAAATTAAGTGTTATGCCTGAACATATGCTTTAAAAAAAATGATAATCTTGAATGTCGTCGGAACTCTCGTCGGGCCAATGGATTAGCGGGTATAAGAACTGGTGTTACCGTCAGAGTTTGACGGGCGTAGACCACAATCTATTCGATGTTCCAATGCGATCGAGGTTTTGATTCTTGATTGCATGCGTAGTTGGGGATCTATTCAATATTCTAAAGCAAATTGTGTTTTTATAATTTTAACTTTATCCCTTTGGTAAGAATCTGAAAACAAGAAAACAACAGAATTCACTTTATAAACAAATAAAAAAAAAATATTTACTTTATTATTAATTAATTTTCAATACAATAGTAATGATTTGAACAATTCTAACATCTGATACCACTTAAATTCATTTAATTTGTATAGAATAGAGAGGCCTATTTATAAATTTCATAAAATTTAAAAGTAAACTTTAATCCAGACGCAAGATCAACAAATTCCACGTTTTATTTTTTTTAACTTGGCTTTTTGCGGTGTCTTGTTGCCGTTATGTATCTGCACATGCATAACAAAAGCAAAGTGCACTTCGACTGTAACCGTCCAGGTCATCATATATGGAAGCTAGTTCTGTTAGCTAGTTTTTTTTCTCCCTTTAATTATAGTTTTAATTGTAATTAGTATACATTTAAATAAAAAACAAATAACAAATATGATAATAATTAGATCATCATAAGAGTTCAAAATAAATCTAAAGCTGTTAAATTATTAAGACAATGATTGTTCTTGTGCTTAAGAAAAATATTAATGTTATTCGTAAAAAAAAATAAACATATATTATAAGTTAAGAAATGTAAAGTATGTTTGATAATAATAAAAACATCTGAATCAAGACGCATTTTTACAGTAATGTAGTGTAGAATAATTTGATACGCGTCATGTTGCGTCCAGAGAACAAATTCCAGACGTAATCTGATGCGTGTATGATAAAATTATAGTAGTTCTAGTCCAGCAATTAAGTTTTTGCACTAAAGATTTAATTTTATTTACTATGTATTTTATATAAATCAAATAAGGTAATAACATTGTGTCACGTCAAAAGACATATAATATGTAATAGCTTTACCTAAGAGTACTTGCAAAGAGTCAATGAGTAATAAGAAGCTAATTTTCAAGTATTTTCTAATCTAGAATGGTGAGCTTTTGAAAAATAAAATTGCATTTAAAATGAAATGAAATGTTGGATAACACTTTCCTGGCTACGTTTATATGTCAGAGTTACAGTATGATAGAACACACAAATTTGACCCACATCTAAGAAAATGTGTATAAAAACATGAACTGAGCTTTTCAAAGCTCGATATAAATAAATTACTTATGTACGTATAACTATGAACTTTCAATTCAACAAATAATTTCGTTGGTCATTTATTTTTTTTTTTTGGTTTAAAAAAAAGAATCATTTAGTATGCTGGTTTACTGAGAAAAGGTTGATATTCCGGTTAGTTTTTTATTTATTTATTTATTTGTTTATCATAACTCTGTAAAATTTCTTTTATTGTCTGCTAAGCCTTTGGCTTGTCTGCGGAGGATTAAATCTTTTAATTGTTAATTTAGTTAAATAAGTCTTTCCAAATTGCAAGTTAAAATATTGAAACTAGTTTAGTATCTATAATTGATAAAAAATTTACCGTTTTTAGTTTTATATTTTATTATTCAAAAAGAAGGTTTTTATCGCTTTTTTTTTAGTTTTAAAATTTACAATGTTTGTGAGTTCTCGTGGTAGGTTATTGATTGTTGCCAGAACGCTGTGTAGAAGTTGTCTTCTACCATATTTGTTGCAAATGTTTGATACTTGCAGCATACTTTGGGCACGCCGTCTAGTATTCACTTCATGATCCACTGGACGAATAAACCGTATGTCATCGTAGTATTCTAAAGTGAGCGCTATCTTAAAATATCGTTGTTTCGAGTATTCATAGAGTTGATATGTTTCAATCCGGATTTTTGAAGTTTTTGCAAGCAAGAACACCATACCGCAGTTTAGATTCAATTAGTGCAGAGTAGACTTAAATCAAAACGGACACCGTAGCGGAATTTTTCAGTGCATAGATGGCTTTCGTTAAATCCATGCGTAGCTAATTAATCCGTTTGTTAAATAAGAAATGACAGTCTATGATGACTCCTAAATATTTATAGCTGTTAACAACTTCGATGACTTCTGTGTTGGCACTAGAACATGCAAAATCTCTCAGGTGTACTGGAATTTGTGTCGATGTGAAACTGGGATTGCAGATGTGCATCATATTGGTTTTCACCGAATTAGTCATCAACCGCAACATCCTCTTTTTGCGTTATTGTTTTCGCCATTTCCAGCGATCTGTTATGTACCACGTTTGCTATGTCATCAGCGAAAGTAAAGGGTGTGCTCTGCTTAAAAGAGCAAAGAGGCTAATTAGTGTACAAGATGAAAAGGATTGGACCTTATTTCGATCCCTGTGGTATATCATATTCCACCTTTGTTTTTACGCTCTCTACTTCGATAACTTTCGATTACTACTCATATACCTACACGTTGAAGCGCTTTTATTAAGGATTTGTGGTTGAAGGTATCGAAGGCTTTACTGAAATACATGAGGGGTACCAATTCATTATTATTATTCAAGCTCTCGTTGGCACAATTTTTGAATTCAGCTAACAATTTGCGAATTCAGCTAACAATTTGCCTGAATATACTTTTGTTTTTCTGAAAACCGTATTGACTTTGATGAATAAAGGAATGTTTTTTCATAAAACTCTTTATTCTTTCAGTAATTACGCTTTCGAGACACTTTTCTATTTTCGAAAAATCGATATCGGTCTATAGTTGCTGAGCTTCTTTGTAAATTGGCCCTACCATAGCTGTTTTCAGAATGGACGGGATATTTGATTGTGCCAGGCTGATGGTTATAAATTACATATATTGTATGAACTTGCGAATATATCGGCGTGCCTTCGAATATCAGCGGCTCTAATTCCATTAATTCCGTTAATTCCCGGAGATTTACCTTAACCCAGCAAACTGATAATGCGATGAACTTCTTGAATGTTGGTTGGCTTAAAAAAAAAAAGTCTTATCCAGGATTTTGTTCAGATGTTCAGATGTTGTCGACTCACATTGATGTATGATATTTGTTGTTTTTGATGCAAAATAATTTGAAAATATGTAGGACAATGCATGCGGCTCTGTACCAAAGTTTTTATTCAATATCTCATCAGTGTTTAATGTGTTTCGTCCCAGGATAGCATTTATCAATCTCCATGTTTTTCTGGGACCGGTTTTAAATTGAATGAACTATTTGTAAAATAGTTTGATTTTTGAATTGATATTTCTTTGGTTAATTTGTTTCTAATATTTTTATATTCAACCTCATAAACTTTGTTTAACCTGTTGCTTTTTCATCTGCGGTATAGTTCTTTCCTTCTTTTGCATTTTTCTATAAGATTGGCTGTCATCTAGGTGTTTTTTTTTTTTCGTTTCTCGTTGTTCTTTTTATGTTGGCTGATTTTTTATAAATATGTATCTTCAAACTTTGCTACAAACAAGTTGTAAAAGCTATCGGCATTATTTTCGTTCATAATGTTATACCAATTTTAGTCACGAATTAGCTGTTAAGCTTTTGTATTACTTAAGTACTTTGTGCTAAGCACTTTTCCTGTTGCTGTTTTTGAAACACAAGTGTAATAAAGTACCGGGTAATGGTCGGTCTTGCCACTTTCTATATCTATTGAATTCATTTGAACATTTATTTTACTGACCAGGATGTGTTGATATGACCCAACATGAGCATTTCTTTATTTTTATCTTATTCACCAACATTTCTTCTAAACTCTTCGACAAACAAATTCTTATTAAACCCAGGCGATCTATATACTATTGGGTATATATTTTAATTCGTGCAGTTTTTTTTTTTCAAAATTTGAACGTTTATTAAAGAAAAACATATACAATAGTATTATTCAAAGTATTGCCCATCTGAAGCTATGACTTTATCCCATCTGGATCCCATTCCAAAAGAACTGCGCAGGCTTAGCAGCCAAGAATGAATCAAGCCAAGTTTTGATATTCTGCTCTGATGTGAACCGTATTTCAATGAGGGTGTTCTGCATCGAACGGAACAAATGTTAGTTAGAAGGGGCAAGGTCTGGGCTATAAGGCGGTTGGAGTAAGACTTCCCATATACTGTTTGCAAAATAGTTCTTAACCGGAATAGCAACGTGGGGCCGAGCGTTGTCATGATGGAAAATTGTTGCCTCGTGTCTCGTCGCATATTCCGCTTTCAGCTACTGCTCTCTTCAAAAGGATTAATTAAATTATATGGTTGGCCGGGTTTCACATATGATTTTTTGCGCTTGGGGTTGTCGTAATGGATCCATTTTTCATCATCAGTAATAATCCGATAAAAAATTGACTTCCTATTGTGGCGTTCTAGCAGCATATCGGACATGCAAAATCGCCTTTCGACGTCTGTCGGCTTGGGTTCATGTGGAACCCAATTTCCTTGCTTTTAAATACATCCAGCTGCTTTTAAACGTTTTGAAATGGCTGCTTGAGTGCCACCCAAAGATTCTGCAAGTTCTTCTTGTGCTTGGCAACAATTTTCATAGAGTAATGCTTCCAGTTCTTCATCTTCAAACTTTTTTGGCTGCCCAGGACGTTCATCGTCTTCCAAGCCAAAATCACCTCTTTTAAATCGTGCAAACCACTTTTGTCACGTTCGCTCAGCTGGCGCATGTTCACCATAAACTTCCACCGAAATACTTTCGGCAGCAGTTAACTTCATATTAAAGAAATGAAGAAGAACTCCCAGCAAAAACACTTTTTCACAAAGTTTGACATATTTAAATGAAAAAAATTATTGTTGTTTACGCTTCAAATGAATGAGATATACTGAAATGACGTATAATGACAGTAGCTTTCCAACGCATGTTCCAATGGAATAATAACAATGGAATAATACAAGTTACGCCATCTCTTAGCAAACCGCACGAATTAATAGACCCAATATATTCCCAGCACATACTTCGTTGTTTGTCCCTCACTAATCTTTACGTTTTCGTAAGAAGTGGTTTCGAAAGGTATTCACGGGCGTTTTAAATCTTTGTGAATAAATATCAAAACACCCCTTCTCATCGTTTGTTTCTCAGGCAAGTAACCTTCCATTTTGTAAAATCCTTTTCCTTCATCTTCTATGTTGGGTTCAACAAGAACAATGATTTGAAACGTATCCACAACATGACTTATACTTAGACAAAAACTATTACAATTAGTTCGGAATGATCTTATATTAAAACATAAGTAAGAAAAACTTGCATTAATAAATTCATTAGCACTTATGCTGTTATAATCTTCTACTACCCTACAGTCAATGGGAACTACCAAATCACCGTTAGCATTTCCGTTAGCCATATATATTAACAACCAATTCCGCTTTTCTTGTTATTAACACAAAAACAAAAGTTTACTGTATGCGTGTTATTTTGTCGAACGTCACTTGCGATACATATCATAATGGGTAGAGCACTCTCAACTCTACCCGCACTCTCCCACACAAATCTCCAATTTTCCTGCTTCGCCGTTTTCTTCACCAGCTACAGCAGTTGTTTATTTTGCTTTGTCAGCTGATTGTTAACGTACGATGGCGGTCCCAAAAGTACCTGACCCAACAAAGAAAACACAAAAATTTTGGAAAAAAATTTATTTATTTTTCAATATAATCGCCTTTTAGATCTATACACTTTTCCCAGCGAAGTTCAAAAAGTTCGATACCCTTTTTATAATAACAACTGCAACTTGGATTTGTATTCGGCTAAGAATTGTTATTAGCTGTATTTTGCATTACTGCATTCAGTCTGATGGGTAGAGTTGCGCGCGCTTGTTTAACAAATTGGGTCTTACAAATATGTGAAGCAAAAGAAGCAATGATGACAGATTTCTCAGAGTTTTTATATTTGGTTCTAAAAATGTCGGTGATGTCAGAGTCTTCTATTTCGTGGTTTATTGTTTTGCCTATATCTTAAACTATTTCCACTACATTTACATAAAGAGTCGGAAGTTTTTAATTAATTGTTGTTCCATGGCGTTATTTTGTGCTTGCATATCGTCTATGATTTCGTCTTTCTTTATATTGTTTGCTTTCAGATCATTCATTTCTTTCGTAATGCTTTCCATTAAGCTATTTTTCCTAATCATATTAAAATTGTATTGAATTGATGTCTTCGTATTTGGCAGCTAAAAAACCATATTACAGCTTGCTATAATTTCCTTCATCTCAAATCTTATCATGCGAATCTCCATCAAGACCGCTGTGTTGTTATCAGATGAGGTTTCGTACAGGCCGGTCGCACTCTTTTTGTCGCTTATGCTTCCGATGGCAGAAATGGTGTAGATATCACCGCTTTGTTCGAAGATGCAGCACCTTGCTCGCTTTCAAGTTTTCGACAAGTGTGGCACCTACACGCGTCCCTCCTTGCGCCCATGTTTTTCCACGATTTTTCCGTGACCGTAGTGCACTCAAAGTACATACAAACAGCGAAATTGCTGTCACCGGATGACCACACTAATTTAATATTTGTATTTAACTACATTTCGTGAATTTAAATCGAAAGCTTGGCAGAAAGACTCACCAGTCGGGAATTTGATATCATTTTAGTAACTATATCTCATCCCGTTAACCCAATTTCACACTAGGATAATCCATCTACTACTTTTAAAATTTTTTAAAAAAATGGTGTTTGAGATTTTTTAAAATCAGTGACTGGTAAAAAAAGTAAATTTTCTGATTGGTTATTGGAATATAATTTCATTAAGAGGAAGCCATCCTCTGCTGGTTAAGCTAATACTGTAAATTCAAATTCAGAGTTCGCATTTTGCTTAAAATTATTATTAAAAAACTTGCTCAAACATTTTTCTAAGTTTGATGTTTTATTTAATAGAATAAATGTTTGAGTTGTAATGGAATAGAATAGATATAATCTACTTAGCCTAAGTTATATTATAGTACTATCAGTGTCGTGCTTAAGCCACCACGCTTCATAGTAATTTTTGTTAATTTCCAAAAGTCCTATCGCTTATATATCTTTAAAATAGTAAACAATTTATTTAAATAGATGATTTAAAAACGAAAATATTGTATCATATTTGCGTGCTGTTTTAACATCTTTATATACATATTTATTTCTTCTTTAGAAGGAAATCATGTTGGCTTAGATATTGATCCTGAATTCATTGGTAGCATACATAATGTTACTTATCCGGCTGGAAGGGAAGCTGTACTTGCCTGCGCAGTAAGGAATCTTGGAAATAACAAGGTTCACATTCTAACGTAATTAACATAAAATATATATTACTAAATATTTATGTATTTTAAAGGTGGGGTGGTTACGTGCTTCAGATCAAACTGTGTTGGCTTTGCAAGGTAGGGTGGTAACACATAATGCAAGGATTAGTGTCACTCATGAAAACTTTCGCACATGGAAAATCAAAATTAATAAATTAAGGGAAAGTGATAAAGGATGCTACATGTGCCAAATAAATACAAGCCCTATGAAGAAGCAAATTGGATGCATAGATGTTCAGGGTTTGTTTCTAATATATGATAAAAATAAAAAGTTAATTTTTAATTTCATGTGCATGTTCGAAATTACGTAGATAGGAATGAATTTATATGTTATACTGATCATTATACGTGACTGCATATGGCATGTTCCTATATATGGTATATGTTCCTAAGCGATTTCACAAGTATTTTGAAATATTTTTTTTTTTCGATTTTGGAAATTAATTGTTTTGATATCAAACCAATGGTTCAAATTTTTGTATTTCATTTATTCCCACTTTGCTTGTGCGTTTAAAAATTTAAATTTTAATATTAAATTACACTGAAATATGGTAAAAGTAATAAATAAGTGATTACCGTATAATAATGTTGAATGTCTTAAGAACATTTCAAGAAAAACTCTACACGAATACAGAAAACTATACGTTATATATTTACATTTATTAGCCATGGATTCAGCATTCTTTAATCTAGATAATTATTCGCGAACAAATTGTTTTTATTTTTATAATAGCTGTTTTGAGAAAAAATTAGTTTAGAGGCGAGATGGTTTGTCATTAGGCTCTAGGTCGGGGTCAAGATCGCTATCGAGAATTCTAAAATGACCACCTACGTGGTTCGGCCCACCTCCCGCCTTTTTACTTTGAATAGTTCACTCATGGATACGAAGCGAGAAACAAAAAAGAAAAAAATAATAACAATAAGGCCAATAAAGGAACAAAATACGGTTAAACGGGAGAAACCGGTTTACGCTCTTTGCGGAGGAAGTAAATCTGTGATAGTCACCTTGGTTACAAGTATAATCTAATATGTTTATACAGGCTAGATAAACTTTCATCCATTAGAGGGCACTGCGAATGGTTGAAAGGAATTGATATTGATAGGATATGTTAGGATTAGTAAGTTAGTTGAAATAAGTAGTCGATCCCACAATAACAAATTTATGAAAGATTATTACTAAAAGAGTAAAAAAATAATTATATAAAGTTGGAAATCTACGTTAATTTTAAATTGTGATCGGCAACGACGTGCCAAAGCAACAATATTGGATACCTCGAACAGGCAAATATTTGTAACTTTTGCGTCGAAAGCAAACCACGCAGTACATTTTATTTCACAAGGTTTTTTATTGCAACGCCATTTTATCAAGGCATTCCGACTTTGCAATTATTACACTATTCAACCGAGTTATCCTGCCTTACGCAATTTCATAAAACAACAAGGTTACACCACGATTATTTTTGAAGAACACCAACTAAATTGCCACATCGATCAAGGCCAATACCAAACCGAAGTGCAAGTTCATCACGCCACACAACGCTGCTTCAGAGAACCCCATCGTAATTGACAGCGTCAAACCGATTCACTGATTCAGCAAATATCATCGTAACTGCTCTAGTCGACCAACGCCAAAACGTCTACTAAGGTACTAATTTTACCATCATCCATTGAAATAACACCTTCTGGATTCAGCAATAAGTAAATAGTAGTATTTATATTATTTTTTTATTACATTCGTAAATTGTTTTACAATTTGTATTGTCAGCCAAAATGTCAACTACGCAGCAACCACAGGAGAAGCCAGCAAATTAAACCGCGGAGCACACTTCTAAACAAAACACAGAACTTTCAGGTGCGAATGTCTACGCGGTGGCAATCAAACTCCCAGATTTTTGGACTAAAATGCTCGCCATATGGTTTATCCAATTTGCAATAAGTATAATAAGTACAGTCGCTTCCCCAGAACGTGGCTACAAATATGTATGATATCCTCGTACAGGAATTAAACACATCATATACAAATCCTAAAAAGGCACTCAAAGAGCGTCACTCCATGAGTGAAGGAAAGAGAATAGAAGCACTTTTGTCAGGGGAAGAAATGGGGTAGAGAAAACCATCAGAGTTTTACCGTAGACTTCAAACATTAGCAGGGCAATATACAATAGTTACAGAAAACTTAATAAAAGAGTTATGGAAGGGGCATTTAATGAAAGCAAATTCAAAATCCAAAATGGAAAAACTATTAGAAATGGCTGATGAAGTCTATCCGCACCAAAATTCTTCATCTTTGTAAATAACATCCCACACAAACGAAAGCCTTTGCGAACTCACTAACGCCAATCAAATCCTTCGAGCGGAAATACAAGAGATAAAATCAATGAAAACTAATCTTAGTATCAATAGCCACAGGTCTCGAAACCCTAACAGCACACACTCAAAAGCATATCACACTCGCAATAGTTTACATTCCAACACCAGTACCAAAATAAATTTAAAGACTTGGTTTCACTCAAAATGGGGCCATAAAGCGCAAAAGTGCAACAAACCTTGTAGATTCTACTGCTATTACGGCGGCAAACAGCGGTAGACCTAGGATGCCAAGCCGCCTTTTTATAAAAGATCCAACATCGAAATTAACCTTTTTAATATACTCAGGTTCCGACGTTTCGGCCACCCCTAATTCATACTTCAGAGCAGATAAAAGTAAACCAGACCAATATATCACAGCAGCTAACGGTTCTCCAATAAAAATTTTCGGCACTTAATACATTCGCCTCAGCTTAGGTTTCAGAAGAATTTTCAATTGATTTTTTCTAATAGCAACTGTAAACAAACCAATTATTCGAGCCGATTTTTAAAGAAAAACAGATCTCGTCGTAAACGTAAAAAACTCCAGACTTATCTATTCCCTTTCTTAATTAAGAGTTAATGGCAGAGCTTGTCAACAAATGGTTTCAAGTCCTCGATTTTACGCCGTAGAGGAAAAATACAAGTCCATATGGAAGCACCTGATTTTAACTTCTCAGTTAATCATACGGTCGTGCACCACATTGCCACAAAGGGACCTCTTCCACATTCCCTACCGAGACGCTTGAATGCCAATAAACTAAAAATCGCTAAGGACGAGTTCGACTATATGGTGCAAAAAGGAATTTGTAAACCAACTGCTTCGCCATTACACATGGCACACAAGCGCGAAGCAAACATGGTCTCCATGTGGGGACTGCAGAATGCTGAACGCAATCACAATTCCAAACAGATACCCTCTATACATGACAAAAATCGACTTGGTTCGCGCATACTACCACATGCCAGTGGCATTAGAGGATGTCCCTAAAACTGCAGTGATAACACCTTTCGGACTCTTTAAGTTCACTAGAATGCCATTTGGACTTCGAAACGAGGGTCAAACGTTCTAAAGGTTTATGCACCAAGTAAAAGAGGAATGGATTTTCTATGTTTTGAAATTTCATAATATGGAATTCAGCCTTCCCATGAACGAGTCGAGGCTATCAACCGATTTCCAGAGCCAAAACCTTCAACGATTTGTGGGAATGATAGATTACTATCATTGTTTTATACCGAAACTATCTAGAACTTTAGCTCCCATCTACGAATACATGGCAAAGTAAAAACAAAGCAAAAGAAGTTGCGTGGCCCACGGATTATAAAGATTCCTTCTACAAAACCAAACAACAACATATCAATGCTACTCTCCTTAACCACCCTCGCGAAAACTCTTAGCTAAGTATAACAACAGATGCTTCCAACACCGATATGGAAGCGGTAATACAGCGGTGGAACGGAAACAAATGGAAACTTATTGCATTTTGTAGTAAGAAATTTACACCCACACAATCAATATACTCGGCATTCGATAGGGAATTACTCGCTATTTATTCAGCGATACAACATTTCCAAAATATTGTTGAAGGGTAAGATCTTATCATTGTTACAGACCAAAAGCCACTGATCACAGCACTCACAAGAGCAAAGCGCAGCCCGAGACAAGAACGCCAGCTCGATCTTATATCGCAATTCAGCAGCGACATGAGATATGTCATAAGCAAATGTGGTCGCGGACACATTTTCACGTCCGAATGCTGAGGCATTAGAATTGGTCCTCCCGAGAACCGGAAAACTAGCCAAAGCACAATCTATTGACGAAGAGCTGTTACACCTTAATCAAATCAAACTCGTCCTATGAAAATACCTGCCTGTGACTCATCTTTGTGGTGTGAAACATCGACCTAGGTCAATATACCTTATGTTCCCCAAAGCGAGCGAAAAACCATTTTTCAAGCACTTCATTCCCTTTCACACCCAAGAATTCGGGCTCCACGAAAGAAAATCGTAAAATTTTATTTCTGGCCCAACATGAGCTCATGGGCAAGGACCTATCCCGAATGCCAAAAAGAAAAAGTGCATAGGCACATCAAAACTCCAACCGACCAAATAGAGCGACCTGGGGCAGATTTCAAACACATTTAACTAGACATTGTTGGCCCGTTTCTTTTAATAATCGACAGATACTCGCGATGGCTAGAAGCATATCCAAGTCGTGATATATGTGCTGAAACAATCGCAGAAACATATGTCAATGAGCACGTGTCTCGTTTTGATATTGTGAACACTATCACAACAGAACAAGAATTACAATTTGAGTCCAAGCTTGTTAGAGAACTAAATAAGTTCCTCGGCACCATACGCATCCGAACCAAGGCTTATCACCCACAGGCTAATGGTATGGTCGAGAGATTCTACCGACAGTCAATCAATCAATCATGTTTATTTTGTTTATAAGTTTACAAACCAAACTACCACACAATTTACAATTCAGAGATTTGATATATTATATAATGTCATATTATAGTATATCTTTCTACTGAAATATATCTCAAGAATCAAATGTAATTTTAAATAATTATTCTAAGCAAAGGGAAAGACAATAAAAACCCACCGACAGTTAAAAACGTCCATAAGAGCGGCCGGTGATAAGCTAAAATGGTCACAGGCTCTCCCACTCGTGTTACTAGGTATCCGCACTACAACAAAAGAAGATACTAATCACACTCCATCTGAACTTCTTTGTAGAGAAAACACTCGAGTCCCTGGAGACTTCCCTTAAATCTTCAGATGACTTAAATGAATTCAGTTTTACAGCAAAACTTAAACATTTTTTTAAAATATTCACCCAAGTAAACAGACACACATTAATACACCAAATAAACTATATACTTGTAGGCAGGTTCTGGTAGGAAGCGACAAAATTAAAGAAGCATTAGCGTCCCCGTACGAAGGTCCTTTCGATGTTATTAAGAAATTACGTTCATAATTAAAATACGAAATAAAACAAAAGCCGTAGCCATTGACAGAGGGTCATTCCACGATAAATCGCCGGAGCTATATGAAGAGCTCTGAAAGACCTCCCTCCGATTTGGCTGAAAAGTGGTAGAAATACTCATTGGAGAGGTACGAATCATAAGGCAAAAAAAGTTTTGCAGAATCCGATACAGTCTGCGTCTAACGGAACTTCAAAAATTGGAAAAAAATCAAAATTTATGCTTTCTTTTATATTTAAAAATATCATAACTTGGGCTCCGCTCAACAGAATTTGATAAAATATACCTTGTTGAATTCAGGAAAAGGTAAATTTTTATTTTCAAGGACTAAGGATATTCCAGAATATCCTTTTTACATATATCCTTGAATAACTCAAAAAATGGTATTTTGTTTTTTTATTTTTTCATATATTATAGAGAGATTCGTCTTCTGCTTCGATTTCAAATTTCAAGTTGCAATCTTTATGGGTTCGATCAAAATAATGTTTTATAGGCTGCTAAATCCAGAAACTAAATATTTATTATGTTACTTTTCTTATCTTACTCACATAGAACCCGAATGCACATACATAAGTACATAGCTGTTTTTTTTTTTTTTTTTTTTTTAACGTCACTGTGCTTGTCTTATTTCTTCAACTGGTAACTGCACATTTCCCGTTCTCGAGGATTTAAGAAGTTAGGCTTAATTTGTTTGCACTCACTTGATGTCAATCTGTTGTAAGCTCGGGATTTATTTTAGATTGTATCGTAATAAGAGTTGTAAGTAATAAAAATTTATAATGAGTGCTTTTGTGTGGAAAATGTGCTGCAATCCTCTGGATTTACCACCTCATCAACCCAGTGCTCGTGATTTGCGGCCTGTACGACCATGGATGGTTACGATGCAACCAAAATTGAACACAAAGTTGGTAATTTGCTCTAAGTGTAGGAAAAAATAGAGTCAGATCCGAAATTCTGATACAACGCCTTCATTGCTAGAGGTTGAAGATTAAATTGAAGTTGATGAAATGTATTTCGATAAAGACATTGCACTCAATTCGATTAATGAATGCATACAGTATATTGGAGAAGATATATCCGACCAGAGAAGACTTAGTGACTTAAAATATGTGCAGTCAAAATTGAAAAAGTCTACATAATATATGTTGAAAATTGCAGAGAAAATTTTCTCTGTTATTATAGATAATGATGAAGATAATTCCAGAGAAGAAGAATATTTCGTAGGAAAAATAAAAGAAAATTTCCACAAAACTACAAGCAAAGACCCCAAACTTATTTTATTGTCTTTACTTTCAAGAGAATGGAGCGTCGATAAAATTATAGAAGAGTTTTCAGGATCGACAAGCTATATGATCAAGAAATCTAAAAAAACTTCAAGAAGATCAAAGCGTTCCATCAACTTATGTGGAAAGCTTAGATGCTGATATCAAGCAATTGGTAGAAAGTTTTTACTGTGAAGAAGATATCAGCCGATTTATGCCAGGAAAAAAAGACTACGTATCTATAAAGGTAACAATAATTTATTTTCTCAGGTTCAAAATAAGATGTTCTGGCTCACCTTAGGGAGATATATTATAAGTTCAAAGAAGTTCATAATAATGTTAAGATTGGATTTTCCAAATTCGCGTCGTTAATACCTAAGAACTGCATTTTGGCTGGGCATCAGGAACTCATTCCGTGTGTGTTTGCACCATCCATCATGTTATCTAACTCATGTTTGAGAGTAGCAATATATCAAGGCTGATAGAAACCGAAGGTAAGCATCTCAATGGCAGCAGGGCCTGCTTAGCTTTGGTAAATTGTAACCCTCCTGATATAAATTGTTATTTGGGCAAGTGCCTTAATTGCCCAAACTATTCTAAATTACGGAGAATCTTTGACACTGCTTTTAGTAATCAAAAAAATTGGAAATGAGAATTGAAAACTCTACGGATTTCATTCAGAGCTTTTTGAAACGGCTTGGTGTTTTTATTCGTCATGTTTTTATAATTGATTAACAAAACAAAGGAAGTCAAAACTCTCTTAATGAAAACCGACATACTTGTTTTATTGGACTTTTCCGAAAATTATGGTTTTGTTGCGCAAGATGCAGTGCAGGAATACCACTGGACTAACGAACAGGCGACGATTCACCCTTTCGCAATATATTACCGGAACCAGATGGATGATATTAAAAATGAAAATTTTGTTGTAATCAGTGACTGCTTAAAGCATGACGCTATCGCATTACACTTATTTCAGCGCTATCTCCTAGAGTTCCTGCACAAGAAATGCCAACATTTTAAGAAAATTATTTATTATTCCGATGGATCTGCTGCGCAGTACAAACACAAAAAGAATTTTTTTTTAACATTGCATGAAGAAGATTTTGGAGTGAATGCTGAATAGAACTTCTTTGCGACCTCTCATGGTAAGAGCGCATGCGATGGACTTGGTGGTACAATAAAAAGACTGGCTGCCAAAGCTAGCTTACAAAGACCGTATAGGGAATACATAACAACTCACTTACAGTTATATAACTGGGCAACTGGAAATATAAAGAATATGGATTTCTCCTACGTGACCACACATGAGTATAATGAAGAAAAATTATTGATGGAATCGAGATTTTCTAATTTAAGAATTGTGCCGGGAACAAGAAAACTTCATCATATTTCATCTCTTTCACAACAAATTAAAGAAAACTATTTTTCCTTTTTATTGGAAGAATAGGTAGATACTCTTAAAAGATAATAAATAATGATTTTTTTAGTTTTTAGGGCTCAGTGTGACTTTTTTTCTAATGATAATATTTATTACAGAATATTTAGCCGCTTATATTATTTTGACCGAACCCATAGAGATCCCAACTGGAAATTTGAAATGGAAATAGAGGACGAATCTCCCCATAATAACATATATATATATATATAAACATTTTTTTTGAGTTATTCAAGGATATATGTAAAAAGGATATTCTGGAATATCCTTCGTCCTTGAAAATAAAAATTATTCCAAAACTTTGAAAGTTCACCTTTTCCTGAAATAAACAACGTATATTTTATCAAATTCTGATGAGCAGAGCCAAAGTTATGATTTTTTTTTTAAATATAAAAGAAAGCATAAATTTTGATTTTTTGCCAATTTTTGAAGGTCCGTTACACCTAAGCTATATCGAATTCTGCAAGTCTGGTGGTCACTTTGGTTACAAGAATAATCTATTACTTTTATACATGCTCGATAAACTTTCACCCATTAGAGGAAACTGCGATTGGTTGAAAGAAACTGATTTTATTTTGATATTATTATTTATTTATATATATTTATATATGTATATTTATTATTTATATATATAGGGTTTTCTAATTACGACTTGACAATTTTTTTTTAAATAAAAAACAAACCATTTGAGATATTTCAAAAACTTTATTATTGGCTTGAAGTACAATCAAAACATTTATGAATGGAACTCGACTTCGTTCATATGGCCACCGCGGGCACGTTTGCAGCGGTCGATTCTTTGCACACAATTTTCAACGACTCAACCACACATTTCGGCCGAAACGGCCGCTATTTCGCTTTCAATGTTGGCTCTGAGCTCTTCTAACGTCGTCGGCGTGTCGGCATAAACCAATGACTTAACGTAGCCCCCCAGAAAATAGTCAAGCGGCCTTAAATTGCCCGAACGAGACGGCCAGTCGACTGGCCCATGTGCCCATGGCACCATCCTGTTGAAATCACATGTCTCCAAGTCCATATCTTCCAATTCGGGCCAAAAATAATCGGTTCTCATGGCGCGATAACGCTGACAATTCACAGTAACGTGACGATCGTTATCGTCGACGAAAAAGTATGGCCCAACAGTGCCGCCGGCATGCAAACCGCACCAAACAGTTTTTTTTTTTGTGGATGAAGTGGTGGTTCATGAAGAACATGTGGGTTTTTACAAGACCAATAAGTCATATTTTGCTTATTGACGAACCTATTGAGCCAAAAATGAGCTTCGTCACTGAAGATGATCTTGCAATGAAATTCATCATCTAGGCATCTCCTCTAGAAGCCAATCGGAGAACGTAGCTTGTTAGTGTACTTTATTATGATAAAAGTTTACTGAATAAATTGACAGTAACAGTTTGATGATTAGTGAAAGAGTGCGTTCACAAATTAAATTCAAAGTTGTCAAGTCCCTATTGGAAAACTCTATATTTATAAAGTGCTTAATCGTGAGGATCGATTTTCAATAGGCTTTTTTGACAGATTACGAGTGACTTCTATGAAACTGCTTTGTCATTTTTGTTCAGTATCGTTTCGCAAGTCATTATGGAAAGACTTACACCACAACAGCGTATCCAAATTGTTCAGCTGTATTACGAAAATCAGCGTTTTGTAAGAAATGTTTTTTGTCCGATTCGAGGAACTAAGGGTGCGTAAAATCGACCTACTGAAACCACTATTGCCAAAACCATTCGCAGTCCCAGTTTACATTAGTGGATAATATTCGACCGGTTAGACCACATCCAGCAGGTAGTGAAGAAACTATAGCAGCTGTAGCTGAGAGTGTACGCGAAGATCGTGACGAATAGATTCGTCGTCGTTCTGAATGGACAACCTCAGGAGTAGTCGTGGCTAACATTTACATAATATCATTTTTAAAAAGTAAATGCCATAAATTTTTCATTTGACCGATGATAAAAGCTTTAAGTTCACTTCCAAATTTATGTGGTTTATTTCACATTATAAATCAAACCTTACGAAGCATCACCCTATATATGTTAAAGTTGGAAATCTATGTTAATTTTAAATTGTGATCGGCAACAACGTGCCGAAGCAAAAAGTCACATACTTATCAGAGAATTGATGTTATCGGTTCTGATGTTAGACAATTTATTAGAATTATTCATTGGTGAATAAAAACGAGACACATGTGGAAAATCAGAAAACTATAAACAGCAAAAAAGCCGGCAAAATATCTAAATTGAAAAAATTAGTAAAATGTTTCTTTATTTTAATTTGCGCAAATTTCACCTTCCCACAATATCTCAATTTTGTCTTCGAACTTATCCAAACTCAAATTAATGGACGGGGCATTAAAAAAAAATAAACCGTACGAACTTCAACACAAATATTGATGCACTACTTAAAAAATAAAAGATTGGTCCTGAGACTGAATTCTAATGTAGACAGTTTCCCGTCTTCTAAACAAAATTCGGTAACCAAGATGTGTTGAACGCAAATAATAAGTTTGGACTGATCACAGATCTAACAGACCTAATTCATATTCTACTCATCGGAAATCAAGCGAAGAGCTGACCTTTGACAAGTGCACTTTTGAAATTTGCTCCTCGCGTGAAGAAAAAGAAAAAGAAGAAAAATAAAATAAAAATAGCCACTGTATGCTGTATACACTCAGTCACAGCCGTTGTTATATTACATTGTCATACAGTGGGGGACTTATATTTATTTTAAACCTCGGGACAAAAATTTTAATTTCAAGAAAAGGTACAAAGAATTTGTGTATGATTACAAATAAAGTATGGCGAGTAAGAAAAAAATACACTAGAAACAAAGTAAAGATTTATGGTTACATTGTTTTGTGGGAGTGGAATGTTGCTGGTATTGTATGAGAATAGAATGTTGCTACTGCTATAGTTGTTGAATAATATAACTCGTTAGTGTGGTGTGCCTATTGCTGTAATTGCACAACACTTACAACAATCTGATTCAGTAAACCAACTCTGAATTTTTACTCCATGTAAAATTGTATTGTCGGTGTTTGTGTTTTTTGTGTTTGGATGGATATACCAAATTGTCGCAGGCTAAAAATTAATCACTTTTTTGCGAACGCCTATGTCTGTAAATACAAACCAGCTATTTTGGCACTTAGAGAAACACAAGTAGATACCCGCCCACACCTCTCACATCACTCTGGTCTGAAGCTACCTGGTCACGAACTAGTGCCATTATTCTTCTCTCACCGTGGTCTCGCCATTTACCTGCGCAGAGATATAGCTTACCAACGTCCACAACAATCCAATTTTATATGATTATTTTACATTTCCATTCCATTTATATAAAAAAATTATCCACTTTTGCTAAAAAAAAATAACAGAAGCCCCAGCCCCAGGTTTGATTCGCCCTCTGACTCTATTCAAGGAATTTTATCTTTACACCAATCATACTGAAATCGTCATTAGGGGCGATTTCAATATACAAAATACTGGGTAGCTTCGACATTCTGGACAGACAACACAAAAAGGATATTGTGTTGAGATCTTACGTAAAGACAATAACTAAGGCCAGCTAGTTATAATTCCAAAACCCTGGAATTGCTTTTAACTTTTTATACTGACAAATACAAAGACAATGTGCAATCCCCTCTAGGCTAGTCGGCCTTCTGTGTCATTTCAGCTAATATCTCGTACACTGACCACACAGTTAGAGAAAAGATTTCTAAAAGAACCGTATGGCAATACCAGAAATCCAATTGGTGTGGACTTAACAGGTTCTTTAGAAATCTGAGGTGGTCCTTAAGTTTCCTCGATAACGACATAAATGGCGCTGCTGATATGATCACAGGCATTATTCTCTGTGGAGTGAGATGGTTTCTCCCTCATCGGATGAATAGTATCAAACCAAAATAAAAGACATGATACGACGCGAAAGGCCGTCAGCATTAGGGAAGTGTTTTTTTGGTCCTACAACACCAACCCGACAGAGGAAAGTCGAAAAAAGTTAAAAAGAGTCAGCAATGACTGAAATATCTTTCGTAGGCGTATAAAATTTCAATGCGCCCAAAGGCTAAGGCAAAAACTACTACAAAGGGAAGTAAACATTTTCGGTTGTTAGTCACACATATTAGGAATACTGTCTCATCTTCCATCCCAACGCTCATTTATAATGTCTTTCCAGCTGTCAGCTCTTTGACAAGGTCAGTCTGCTTGCTGCACACTTTTCGGTCACCTCAACACTTCCAGATTGTTTTTCGTCTCCGCCTACACTTGAGTGCGTCGAATCTTCAATGGGGCGAATTTACTTTCTTATTTGTGTAGTAGCAAGAGTTCTTAAGATTCTTAACATTAACAAATCCGCTGGCCCAGATAGTATATCTCCCCTTCCCCTGAAGAGGTGTTTTTTCACGCTAGCGTACGTTTTTTCATCATCCCTAATCTTTAGGACTCTTTCCGAGTAGATAGATGACAGCGCCCGTCCATAAAACAGGCGAATCCTCTCCACTTCTACAGACCCATTGCATGTACGTCCCAAGCTAATCGAAACGCTGATAGGCCATCAGGTCATGAAATATCTCGAAACACTAAAAGTTCTCAATGACCGGCAGTACGGTTTTCATAGAAACAGGTCCACTGGTGATCTGACTTGGCGAAAGCAATATAGTTACCCTTGATATTTCTAAAGCTTTTGACAGAATTTGTCATCAGGCTATTTTGTGGAAAATGCGTGCTTTTGGGATAGATGATTCTCTTCTTCAATGTATTAGGAATTACCTTTTAAAATGATTAATTCAAGTTGTCTTAGATGGTTTCAAGTCTGATATTCACGAAATAAATGCTGGTGCCCCCAAGGTCCCGTTCTGTCTCCGACACTCCTTTAAATTTTCATGAACGATCTTTTGTCTGCTACTTCTAATCAAATATATTCCTATGCTGACGACAGTAGTCTCTGTTTTTCATATTTTTGTTCCGACTTACGTCCCCGCTCTTCTGTTGTAGAAAATGAAAGCCAGCTTATGATAAGGTTATTTAATTCTGATTTTAACAGAATAAATAATTGGAGGGGATTATAATTTAATGCCACAATGTTGTGTGTTGCCGTTAAAACGAACAGCAATTGTCCATGAATAGCGCTTGTATCGTTGAAACCGAAAAAGTTTTTTTTCTTGGTATGTGTGTTAATGACAACTTTCATTGAAATGACCACTTATTCGTTGTCATGAAAAATGCTGCGAAATGTCGAAGTTTCGATGTAAGAAATACTTCACCCCCTCTAAGCGGGCTTCAATGTGTAAGGCACGGATAAATGCTTTATATAGTAATTGGAGTACAACGCCCACATCTGTTATGGTGCGCCCATAAGGTCTCTGCATCTGCTAGATAAGTTTATATACCTCCAATACCGTTTGATAAAACTTATAGGTGATACTTTTATACACTCAGATAATTTGCACCCTCGAACACCGATATGATGTCTCGTGTCTCATTCTGTTTTATCGGCATTTCCACCTCCAGTGATCCATAGAAATCGCCAGTATTATTCTGGCCATTTAAACCTGTCTCGCTATGAGTCCTAATCAGTATACTCTCAAGCCCATTTTTTGACATACTTTAAAATATCTTGATTCGTTCCTAGACCATACAACCCGCTTAAGGAATGCTCTGTCTAGCTCATTATTTTCTAGTCATTATAACCTTCAAACATTTAAAACCAACGCTCGTCGGCACCTCTCTTTCGTTCATTCCTGATTTTCCTTCGTCCGCGCTGTGTGCAGGCATATTAGGGATACTTAAATCCTTGAGCGCATGCTCAATTATAAAAACAAAGGAATAAGTGCACACGGATATGATACCGACTAATATGAGTATTTAGTCCATTCTGTTTAAATAATGTCCATTAGCTATCGGCGATGGTGCATCCAACTCCTAAAAAGCATAAAGTTACAACAAAATGTGGTAAATGTAGTTTATTTCGATTATTAGCAAGGTATTGGAAAACGTGATAAATAGTGTATTTATGTATATACAATACATACATATAATAGCTGAAAATGCTATGGACAAGAATATAGCGTCGAATAAACAATCTAATTTTAACGCAGGGCTGAAGATACGGACGAAATTGTGTTACTGAAAATTGTTATTGACTCGTAAAGTATACAGTATAGAGTTTTGAGTGGAATAGCATTTCGGGTTAATGATTTCGACAGCTTTCCTGGCGCAACTACATTATTTTGTCGATATTATCCGAGACAAGTTTGCATAAGTATGCTTGAATTTCGTCAAAGTCAAAGCAAAGTCTTACTATTCCTTGCTGGGGATTGTTCTGCCGAGCTCCACATTTATAACACGAAGAGCCAAGAAAAGATATTTTCTTTCCAAACTGACCTCTGATTTAACATCAAAACATTCGTAGCCGAATTGCCATCGTTTTCATCGACTTGTGACACGGTGCATTGTCTTGATGAAAAAGCACTTTCTTTTTCTTCAAATGCGGCCGTTTTTCTGCAATTTCGTCCTTCAAACGCTCCAACAACGCAATTTTATAGTCGCTGTTGATAGTCTGCCCCTTTTGGAGATAGTAGATGAAAATTATTCCATGTGTATCCCAAAATACGGATGCCATAACCTTGCCAGCCGACTGTTGAGTTTTTGGTTGTTTTGGAAGAGGTTCGTCGCCTGCTCGCCACTTAGCTGACTGCCGACTTGACTCTGGTGTGAAGTGATGGAGCCAAGTTTCATCAATTGTCACATATCGACGCAAAAATTCGGCTTTATAGTGGTTGAACAGCTTTAAACACTCTTCTGAATTATCAACACGTTGTTGGTTTTGGTCGACTGTGAGCAAACGCGGCACCCAGTTTGAACAGAGCTTTCGCATGTCCAAATATTCGTGTATGATATATCCAACACGTTCTTTTGATATCTTCAGAGCCTCAGCTATCTCGATCAACTTCACCTTACGGTCATTCGTAATCATTTTGTGGACTTTTTTGATGCTTTCATCTGAAACAGCCTATTTTGGACGTCTACTGCGTGCATCATCTTCGGTGCTTGTATGACCACTTTTAAATTTTCCAATCCATTTGCGAAAGGTTTGTTTGGCTGGTGCAGAGTCCGGGTAACACTTATGAAGCCATTTCTTTGCATCGGCTGCATTTTTTTCCATTAAAAAGCAATGATAAATCAACACAGGAAATTGCTTTGAATCCATTTTTTTCACAATAACAAAAGTTGCTTCACTCACAACGCTATATCTCGAGAACTAATCGTTCGACAGCTGTCAAATTTATACACGTATCTTTTGAAGGTTGGTACTAAATGGTATGGATTTAATACTAGTGGTGCCCTCTCTTACAAACGGCACGGACTTTTCAGCCCATATGTCACTTCTTTGAAAAACTCCTAGTTCCGCATTTTACCAGAAATGTAAAGCTTATAATGACCTTGTTTTTTTTCAATTACCTAATTCCTTCCCGCCTCTCCTTCGTTCATGTGACTAGACTTTGGAAAACCCTTCATTTCACTCTAAGTAACTTAAGTCTTATTTGTGCTTACCTTAATATATTAATAATTGAATGGAAACCCCAAAGAAAAAAGTTCACCCACGTCAAATCGTATGATTTCGGCAGCCAATTCTGATTACCAAAACGGTAAGTAACAGAAATGACTAACAAAGAAATTGAATTGTTTATCGGGCTGTATGGCGTGTGCCAACGTTTTGTTTAAATTCATCCATCGTTTTCCGTCCACATTCATATCTTACACAAAAAATCGGACTATCATGCCACGATAATTCCCTAACTAGCCGCAGTTTTAAAATAGAATGGTACAATGATGCCTCCAGTCCAAAATCTGCACCAAACAGTAACACGTTGTGCATGCACTCTTTTCTCAACTATCGTGGATTTTCTGAACATTAAATTTGACAATTTTGACCTTTAACAAAGCCATCAATATGTAAAAGGGCCTCATTGCTGAAGGTTTAAATTCCAAACTGTAGCTGTAAAACTTTCATTATTCTTAATATTATTGTTCAACAATAAAATATATTATGTTATTTCGTTTAGGGCTCTATTTTTAATAACCCAGAACTGTCAGCTGTCACGCTTATTTTTCATCGGCAACACTACCGCACAAATGGTACGAAATTCAAATCCTACGTGAATTTCGGGATACGCTTTAGTTTAGTTTAAAGGCCATTTAAATAAGTTGAACCAGTTTGGGCATGAGCATGAGTAAAAACATAAAACAAGATTGCGACCCATCTAAAATAAATCGATGATGTACAGGTAGGTTTTCTAACCATTCATCGTTTATTTCATTTTCCGTTAACGATGTCATGTAGGAAAACGACTGCAAGGAAAATGTTACTTTTTGAGCTATTTTTTTTTTAACAATAATTTAGGTAATTACTTTTCGTTAGTAATTAGTCATGCTTTCCTTCTCTGTATTTGCATAACTGAATTTTTGCCTGCTATGTAATTCCTTCGTTGAACTGCATACTTAAAAATTTTGATTCTTTTTTCTGTATTTGAATAGTTCATCTCCTGAATTTTGTCGTGCATTTATCGATTTCGAGAAGATATCGTATAGGCGCCCATACAAAAGCTCCTAGTGCCACTTTGCTTCTTCTATGCATATACCTACAGTTATGTTGTTAGGTGAATCTATGATTTCTCGTTTCTCGTTGAATCAAAAGGAACTTCTAATGAATGTATGCATTAGTTAAATCGTTAGGGGACTCTTTAATGCAGTTTTATTTTTCGGAAGAAAGCATGCCATGCAGAACAATCTTTTTTTGTAATGATGAATAGCCGGATTTAGAAGACAGATGGCGCTGCTGAGTGTACCATCATTTAAAAAAACATCTGCTAAAATTTGGTGACAATCTGACGCTTAATTATGTTTTGACAACCATTTAAAGACATCGTGTTAGTGTTTTTTCGATCATAAAAAAGAGCAGTATCAATCCGTGATCCGATTCTAGGTTTTGAGTGGCAAAACCTGCGAAATCAATCCCATTCTCGGTGGTGTATACGAGACCCATCACCTTCCAGTACAAGTGTTTACCAATGGTTCGCAGAGTTTCACGATGGCCGCAAGTCGGTTTTTGATGAACAACGCCCAGGTAGCCCAAAAACGGTTACCACAGATGAAACCGAGAACAAAATCCATGATCTCATGTTCTCGGAGCCGAGTGAAAATTCGTGAGTTATCTGAGATAAAACGCATTTCAACTGAACGCGTAAGCTTTATCCTGCACGAGATTTTGGGCATGGGAAAGCTGTCCGCGCGATGGTATGGTCACACCGGAGAACAAGCGTAATCTTGAAACCACTTCAAAGACGTGTTTGGCTGTGTTTAATCGAAATGCGGAAGAGTTTCTGTCTTTTCGTGACCGCTGATGAGAATGGTATACACCAGAAACCGAAGAACAATTAAAACAATGGATTTACCCGGTGAACGTGCTCCAAAGAAGAAAGGTGTTGGCTACCGTTTTTTGGGGCGCGTGGGGTGCGATCCACCCCAACACATTTGGAACACATTTGACAAAGAAAAAGTGCTCTTCCACCACGGTAGGGCACCGGCTCACAGCTGCCATCGCTCACCGTCAACTCACTGATACCAAATTAGAACTCGTGTTGGAGGCAAAAAGTTTCACCCTTAATTACCTAATTACCTAAAATCTTAGGGTAACAGCACCCGGTATCTTGCAACTCTATATCTTGCAACTTTGGGTTTAAGCCACAGACACGCTCACACAAGGGGGCCTAGCTCTACAAGTCAGTCCCGGACCGAAATCTGGGGGGTCATTACTCCCATAGTACCGTGTTTTAAGTTCTGGTAGGGACTACCGGTAGTCCTACCACCCAACAGGACCTCTGACTGGCCGTTTGTAACTGGTCAAATCGTAGCAACCTTCGGTGGCGTCATCTGAAAACCGTTACGATTGATTGCTCTCCAACCGCTTTTTATTACACAACGTCATTGATGGGCGAAGCCCTGGTCAATTGAACTACGAACTGTTCTCCCATCCTCCTGTCGAAAATAACTTAAATAAATAACACCAAATGGAACAAGGCCTTAATCTACCATTTGTATTTTCTATTTTTATCGATATGTCATTCTTCTTAAAAGGATGCGTTCAGTTTGGTTTTGAATTAAGCATGGTGACGGCAGCTAAACGTTACACCGCAAATAAATCTTTTGTTGTTAGTGAAATCGTAGCTTTTTATCTTCAATTGTTCGACTCGGGTGAACTTTCTTAAAACCTACGTTTTCTCCGGATTTGGTTCCCTGCGACTTCTTTTTGTTCCCAAACCTTGAAAGATCGCTCGCCAGAAGGAAGTACGGTTCGAATGAGGAAGTCATCGCTGCCGCGGAGGAGTGTTTTGCATGCCAATAAAATTCGTGCTAATCGTAGGAGCTAAAAAAGTTGTAGCACCGCTGGGAATAGTGTATTGAGTTTAACGTAAATAATATTGAAAAATAAATTTTCAAAACCTAAAAAAAAGGCGTTTTTCTAATCCGGGTATTCTTCAAACAGCACTCGTATATTGTGAACTGATCAGAAGAGAGAAACTAGTATTTCCTATGCTGTTTCAGGACGTCTAAACATTGAATATGTGATCATTGTAACGTATTGAAATACATGTCTGGTCCACAAATTTGATAAGCTGGGTACTGAAATTCCACTGGTAAGGATTTAATTAATACAAATGTTTTATTTCAGGCCGTTTTCCCTAAGAAATCACAAATGTTTATAGTTTTAAAGTGTTATACTAATTTATAGAACTGATTGGACCATTCTGCTGTTATTTGTTTGCTGTTTTGGGTTTTATGACTGGCTGTTTTAGGTTTTTCGAATTGTGGTTTGTGCCTTGGGGCTTGAGCTATTGTAGTTTGTGTATGATGAAATCATCAGATATTTTATCTAGTTAGGGTATGTGGACCGGAAGATTTGGAATGCTAGTTCGGAATCTGGATGTGAGATCTTGGTAAGCGTGAGATAATAAAATTCGGGAGCGCGATGTGGATCCAAGGATCTGGAATGCGGATGGGTGTCGAAGAATAATGATAAGCATTTAAGGATAATCAAGGATTGGCTTGTGGGAGTGAGAATATTGAATGCGGATGGATTTCGGGAAGAGGGTATGGGGATCTGGGGTATTTTTTATTTTATTTTCATATATTGACTTTATTTTATTAGGACTGCGGATTATTTTTATATTCGTATACCTACTAGTGACTAATGTTTTTTTTTTAAGTTTATCTTTATGTAAAAAAACGAGTAGACGTCTTTAATTCTATATTTGTAAAAAGCAACAAGGAGGATAAAGATATTGTCAAAAGGTCATTTAGCTTAAGTGAAACTTTTCACAGTAAGAAGCAGGTAAGTGTTGTCTGTTATTTAGTCATTTAAAGGCTAGCCCGATACTAATACAAATATTTGGGGTTGGGGATAGTACTGTGTGGGGCTTAGTCTTAAGCTGTCTAGTAATGAAATATTAAAAATTAATTTGTCTTTCAATTGTTGTAACTTGCTGTATCGCAACCTTCACAAACGATGGTTTTAGCAATACAGAAAGATAACAAAGAATGTTTTACGACTGAAGAGGCTATAAAAGGATTTAAGCAAAATTTAGTCCAACAAGGATATTGCTGAAAAATAAATAAATTTTACAGATACTGTGAATTAGAATAAGAAAACCATTTAATGTACATATGGTATGATAGTAATTATAAAATCGTACATTAAACATACATGATTAATCTTAAATTATATAATAATGTTCAAAAATACAATATACATTCATATTAAATAATTATTGTCTGTAGTAAAATTGTTATTTCTATTAATACTAATTTCAAGTTTAACAAGTTTATCTTAATGCAAACAAATGAACGTAACGTAAGCTTATGATTTGTAATAGGAATGAATTCTATATTAATAATGAATGTAATTTCCGGAAGAATAAATTAACTCTTTGTTGTTATACCAATCCGAAAAGACGTGTTTTCTTCGAGCCGTATTTTTCTACCCTACACGTACACAAAGTTTAGTCCCTACACACCTCAACGTTTGATCCTTACCAGCCGGAGAGTGTTTTACTCAAAAACATTTGTCTACAATAAAAATTCAAAACTGCAAAGTGCAAGCGCATAAACATACTAAATGTATATATAAAAAGAAAAAAAATGAAACCATTTGATAATTGTGTAATTTACTTACACAGAAAAGTAAACATTTTTTAAACAATAAAAAGAGCGAAGGCAAGTTCAAAGTGCACGTGCATAAAAATATATATATATATTGAAATAAAAATCTACAGACAACGGATGTACTAGGTGGGGTGAAAAGTAACCTCCTTGGGAATGAAAAAAAAAATTTTAAATGTTTTTTTTTTTTTATTTTATTCAATATAGTCCGCTTTTAGTTTGATACACTCATTCCAGCGATTTTCCAACTTCAGCGGCAGGATAACTTTTTCATATGCAGAATATGGCTCAAAATATGGCGTGTGTGCTCAGTACTAATCTTTGTAGTATCTGCTAGCTCGCGCACCTTCACTTTCCCGTCAGCCAACACCATTTCATGTATTTTTTTGACATCGTCCTCTGTAACCGCATCGGAGTTCCTGCCGCTGCAGACTTGATCGGTAGTGGAGTTGCGGCTATTACGAAACTCTCGAAACCAATATTTGACGATGTAATCTGACGGAGCATTAGCCCCATAATATTTATCCAACTTTTCTTTTGTTTCCTTCGCCGTTTTTCCTCTCAAAAAATAATGTTTTATGAGAGAAAGAAATTCGTTTTTGTCCATACTCAACCTGATGCCAAACACGTCAACAACAATCAGCTGTCAAAACAAAAATAAAGACAGTATCGCACTGAAATTTGGCATGTCTACCTAAATATGAACGGATTTCAAGGCACCATAACATTTTTTGCAGTAGCAGCGCATTCTGGCTGCCAAGAGGTTTCATCCCACCTAGTACATACATAAATTCACTCGCGGTCGGTATCTTGTCCTTTATCTTTAAAGATTCTTTCGGTGATTGTGCTTAAAACGTACACATATTGTCGAATTACTTTTACAAAATGGAAACCTTTAAAAATTTCGGATGCATATCAAAACGGTGTTTCGGAGCAGATTCTTCGAGACCACTCCAACTTCGAAAAGATTGGAGCATCACGTCGTACAGCAAGCTATCTGTCAGGTCGTCTTCTTGTTCTTGAAGTGAATTTCAAAAAAGCACTTGATCACCAAGGAAGGATTCGACGAAGAGATGTTGAAGAAGGTCTGGAAGAGGAAGATTTAAATGAATTTTTTTATCTAATTCACTTACAGAGGTGAATTGGTCAACAATGCTAAGTCAACATCTTAGGAAAAGATTGTGAAGAGTGAATTCTCCTGCTGAATTCAGGTGCTTCTTGTAATGAGCTTTCATTACCCCAAATTCAAATTTCGCATTTCAAAAGCTCGTACACAATAAGGCGGACTTTCCATGATGTGTTTTTTTTTTTTATTAGTCCACACAAATAAAAAGCTGGATGAAATTTGTTACAGCATTTCGTGTTGTATTCTGGTAATTAAGACAGAGCATGGGAACTGCTTGTCGCCAGATACGACCTCAAGCGAGTATCGGTAATCGCACACTTCCATTTTGCTTTTTAACAGCAGCAGTGGACAAAGGCGACTGCAAGTAATATAAAGTCTCTATTGCACATGCCCTAGTAATGGTTCCATGCCCTGGAAAATTTAGGATTGCAGGGTAGTTTTCGGAATGACATGGTAATTTACATATTTGTACATTACCTAGTTTTATTCAGTGTTTGAAGGAGTTGCCCACACTAACACAACTTACAGAGTTCCTGGAAATGCATTGTCGAACCTTGGAATCAGTAGCTGCAACGATTGCAAAACGGTGTTGCACATCGGGCAGAAGCAGTTTTCATGTCCGGTATGTGAAAGAGGTCAAGGCTCTCTTAGGACTTATCAAAAGTTTATTGACATGGAGATATGCGATCGATCCAAGGCAGTGGACAGATTCGATGTTTGTCTGAACCTTTTGGCGTACAGTTCTACAAGACTAACCAATGTCAAAGCAGTGATATTACTGCAATCAGATACACCACTTTGTGCTGCATGCTACTAACAACAGGGCCTAACCTATTACTACTTATACAAACGCAACTATAGCTACGCAAACTTTTCATACAAAAATATATACCAACCAACCTAAAGTTACCTTTTTCGAAGTTCATCAGCCAAATATTCTTTTGACAACAGCATTGTTTCAGTCAGGTCTTCGAGTGAAAACTAATTTCATGTTAAGGCATTAGTCGATCCTGGATCTGAAGCAACGTGTATCTCAGAGTCAGCTGTACAATTGCTAGGGCTTTATTAACACTAAGATATCTGGATTGCGATAAATTAGCAGTGGTTCATGCCAGCGGTATGTGAGTCTTACCTTTGGGTCGCTGGTAACACTTTTGAAGACAAATACCCTAAACCTATGTGTGCAAGGCCCTGACTGGTCTTTTACCATCTAAGCCTTTAGGTTTCCAAAATTGGGAACACATCTGTTGTTAATATTCTCGGTGGAGCCGATGTTTACTGTGAATCTATTTTAGAATCAATTATACGTGGTGATGATAAAAGATCGTCAATTGCATAGGAATTAGAGATATGTTGGCTTCTCCTTGGGAAGATAATTTCGTAAAATAAAAACCTGTCCACAGCTTCTTACAGGTTCTCGATAACGGCAGTCAGCTGCGAAGGTCCTGGGAACTGGAGGAGTTCCCTTTCAACACTTAGTAAACTGCGGAAGACAAAACTGATGAAAAGCATCATATCCACACAGCATGTATCGTCACCGCTTAAAACCGGATGTAAGCTTGGGTTTGGTGCCTCAGATTTAGGTGTTTTACGTAGGTTTCATCATCTGGACGGAAGTTTTCAGGTAAGGAGTATTCCAAGTGTTTGGAAGAATGCAAGGACCTTCGTCAGATGGCAGAAGTTGATGAAAAGAATACCATACTCGAGACATCACACCATTTATTTGTGTCTCACCATGCGTAATTCAATGAATCAATCTGTCGCAGTCTTGCATATTACAAGTTGCTTGTACGAAACTGCCGGGCACAAGCTAAAAAAAGAAACAGAGGTCCACTAAAGGTAGATGCAGTAGACAAAAAAGTAATCGAAATTCCTCAAGGACATAGTGCCGTGGAGAAGGTATTTCACCTTAAATAATGAATCTATCAATCGGTGACTAACTACTTGTGCAGGAGTGGAACCGTCCAGGATGAAACAGAGTCCGAAGTGGATACGACAGAAACCGGGATCAAGAGGCGGATACTTATTGTAGTTCTCATTAACGTTGAGGGACTGCTGACATTGCAATAGGTGGATCATCGATACACAAAGCGAAACCGGAGATTTTAAGCGGTCATTTATGAAAATTTGAAATCGAGTATTGTTCGATTGCTTTTTAACTTTCGATGGCACATGATCTGGCTGATCAGCAGTTCCGCTCATATGAAGAGCGTGGATATCCTCAAAAGATAAACACTTTTACCATAACTGTATTCGAGCTCTGCCAAAAAGATGAAGAAAAATTGCAGCCAGCGATGGGCAATACTTTAATTGATTTATTTGTAACTACTTTTTCAAAATAAAGTTGCATTTTCATAAAAAAAAAAAACAGGAATGACTAAGTTGCGCACTTAAGATGTTCATAAATAAGTTTTTAAAAATTTTAATTCCAATTCCTACAATTCCGTTGTAGGTTTTGTTTTTCCTGTATGATACTCAGTATATTCCAGGCTCTTAAGAGTAATTCAGATTAATAATACCATATTCTAGTCGTAAGTCTTTTAAAAAATTATCTAGCATAAGTATTTCTCCAAGTCGTTGTCTGTGAGTGCTCATCTGGGTAGTTGTTTGACTGCGGATTATAAGAATACTTTTTAAGAGGTGTAAAGAATAACACCTTACTCCATAGTGTGATTATGGCTTTTTTTTTATTGTTTTGGAACTTTCACTAGCTCATGGATACAAGAGCTCAAAGTACTATTAATATCAGGGCATGAGGTCGAACGCCACCAGCTTTGAGCACCGGTATGGCATGTGCAGCGTGTAGTGCAATGAGTATTTCCATTTTATTAACCTCTGGTTTGGTTTATTAGAGTATTGTTCTCTTACATATCTCAGTCCTTTATTGAAGAGGTCATTTTTTTTCTTGCTATTAACACTCTATTATATCTAATAATTATATTATATGTTCCCCAGCCACAGTCGTTCAAAGACCTCGGTAGAAAACAGATTGTTTCGGCTTCTTCTATAGTGAAAAGTGAAAAGTGAACTTGATAAAAGAACAATTAAAAACCTTTTGGCCAAGTTGTCTGGGGGCCAAATAGTAGTGGTGGCCAAGATGCCTCTAGATGCCTCTGAGTCGGATGACAAAGAGGACGATGTTAAGGCCTTTAACAGAGGCAAGTGGCAAGATGGGAGAAGGAGCTACAGCAATAATTCCAGATCCCTCAGAATCAACAAAATACAAATGTGGGGCTACCACAACAAAAAACAAAAACTGAATCACACGCTAAAACAACCAAAAATACAGAAACCACCAGAAGAACTAAGAGAGAAAGATGCACAACCACAACCTAAGAATAAACAGCAAAAACAACAACAGCAATGTTGCAGCAGCAGCTGGAAAAATCACTGCATAAGCTTTTTCATTAATTCTGCTTAGATATTAAGATATGATATTAACAGCATAACCAGTTGGGGAACTATCAACAGAGTGGAATTTAATGCTTCCAAAACGCAATGCTGTTCTCTGTGTGCTAAAAAAATTGATCGTTACTGCACTGCAAAAATAACATGCAGTGATTGTTCATGTATTTTTCATCAATAATGTGTGAAAATTAGTGACGAAGAAATAAACTTTATGAATTCGATTGGGAGACAATTTCGTTGTTTTAAGTGTGATGTGCTAAGATGCAAGTCTATGCATCTACCTGATACTGCTATTAACAACAACAATTCGCAGTGCTATCAAAATAATGAGAGTACATCATCAACTTCAAAAAGTAACCGCAACCTAAGTGACGCACTTAAATCACCTACCTTGCAACAAGAAGCAAAATCACTGTCTGGAGAAGAACTCAATTTCTGTCTTCAAATGATTTACCATAAGCTCGAAAAATTTCAGTAAATGAACGATCGATTCCTATCATCACTTACTGAGCTTCGAACAGAAAACGCTGAGCTGAAGGCGAAGGTGAATACTCTGTAAAATAAACTGAACTGGCAACAACAGCATCTTACTACTTGCATAGATATTGTTGGTGTACCAAATGTCAACAATGATAATGCAGCAAGCAAAGTGAAGCAAATCTTTCAAAGTTGTCCTTCTATCGATATTCCCGATGGGGGAATAGAGAACTGTTATGTGAAGAAAGTCCGATGCAAAGAAAGAAAATATAATTCTTGAAACAATTCCACCGTATGTGTTAAGTTCAGTGACATGTCAACTAAACAGAGGATCTTGAGGGAAAAAAGAAAACAGAAACACAAGCTGAGCTCTTTTGGGACTGATAATCTTAACCGTAGCGGCAGTGACAGAAAGAGAACGGGCATTTTTATCAATTATGCTCTCACATTACATCATGAGAGATGTAAGCAAGAAAAAAAATTTTAAATTTGTGTGATACAAAAATAATCAAAATTTAATTAAGAAGGAGGAGGGTCATTTGATAATCTTCTTACTATTAATTGATTTATATTATTTGTATAATCTCGTTTCATGGATTTTGAAATTCACGATTTATGTGATGATCATTCTATTCTCAATACCTCAAACTATAATAATGCTTTCTTGAATATGTAGTTTATACTGTTTAGATAAGCTATTTGTTATACATCAGAATATTAGAAGTTTGAGAGAAAACTTCAATTCATTGGCTACATATCTAAATGGTTTTCTTTGTCTTCCTGATATCCTGATTGTGTCTGAAATTTGGATTAATGGATTTGAAATTTATAATTATTACTTGCAAGGTTATAGGTTTGCTGCTAATCCAAATGAAGATTATGTTTCAGGTGGAGTTGGCTGCATCATTAGAATGAACCATGAAGTAAAACTTTTGAATTTTGAGACTGCTGATATTTTAATGGTTTCTTTAAGAATAAATCATATAAATCTTTTAGTACTGTGTGTGTATAGATTACATTAATTTAATGTAGATATGTTTAATATGGAATTTGGTCTACTAGATAATATCAAATCCAAAAATTTATTAATTTTGGGTGATTCTAACCTTAATTTATTAGAAAATAGTGAACTTCTGTCTAATTACCTGAGCCTCCTAGCTTCTTATGGATTATTAAACCGCATAAATGAACCTAATAGGCTTGCTTCAAGTACGTGCATGGATCATATATATGATCGTTTTTCAAACGTACCATTATGCTCTTAATAGAGTTGTGTCTCTGACTTAAAAATAATACAAAGATCATTCTGAATGTCGTCAGAAAGTTTTTTTTTATAAGAGATTTAAAATAGATATCTCCAAACTAAAAAAATATCCTTCAATGAATCATGGAATGATGTTTATTTGGAACAAAATGTTTCTTCTGCTTATAATATTTTTATTGAATCTTTAAGTAAAATGATTTTACTTCCAACCTACAGTGTGCACCCAAAGAAAACTAGAATAAGATTGAAACCTTGTATAACTGTTCACCTTGTCGAAAAAGTCCAGAAAAAAATAGGTTACGCATACAATGCCTTAAGAATCCATCTAAAATGAGACTAAAAAATCAATATAATGTGATGTGCACTCAACTTAATAAGGAAATTCCTATTTGTCCGGAAAACTACTATCGTAGAAAATTTATTACTGCAAAAGGATATTTAAAGTCAGAATGGCAGACAGTCAATAACCTGTTAAATAAGTCTTCATCTAATCCTAAACCTTCATCTATTACTGTGAGGAACCGTCAAGTTACCAGTGACATTGATATTGCTAATTAGTTCAACGTATACTTTACTTCAATTTTAAGTATTTTACCCACGAATACTCTCCAAAGTAGCTGTTTGTTTTGCATTTTGCATTTGATCCTATCACACCTTTAGAACTATGTATTAAAAGAAATTTTCCTACTTAAAAACTCAAATGCTTGTGGTTTTGAGGGCACTTCGAATAAAACTTTAAGACATATCGCTTGTTTCGTTGTTGATGTGCTTTTATTCTTTTTAGTAGGAACTCACATTTACACAACTACTTTGATATAATATAGATAGATACTTTAATATAGATATAGATAGTTTTCGTTATGCAAATCTTAAATTCCTTATGCAAATATTTAAAGTTTATAATGTACTATGTAAGGTAACTCATAGTTTATATAGGGAGCCTAAATAAATGGTAATCTGTTAGACGGTCAACTATTGACCAAACCTTGATTTGACTTGAAAATTATGTATGAAATTGTATAGGATTTTCCTATAGGGACTTGACAACTTTGAATTTAACTTGTGAACGCACTCTTTCTCTAATCATCAAACTGTCACTGTCAATTTATTCAGTAAACTCAACATTTTCATCATGTTAAAGTACACTAACGAGCAACGTCTGCAAATTATAAAAATTTTCTACAGATATTGTTAGTCGGTGAGTGCAACTTTAAGAGCGTTAATTCCAATTTTCGGTCGTAATTCTCGCCCTAGTAGACAGACAATAACAAGTTTAATGCAAAAATTTGAGTCCACATATTCGTTGTGCGATGTTGCTGTGTCAGTGAGACAACGGGTTGTTCGAAGTGTCGAAAATATCGATGCCGTTCAGACGTCCGTAGCAAACGATCCAAATCAGTCAATTCCACGGCGTTCTCAAGAATTGGGCATCGCTCAGACCATATTATGGCGTATTTTGCGTAAGGATCTTGGTTTACACCCATACAAAATCAAGCTGACTCAAAAATTGAAGCCGATGGACCATTTGAAGCGACGTACGTTCTCCAAATGGGTTCAGGAGAAGATGCGCCAAGATGATGAATTTCATCGCAAAATCGTCTTCAGTGACGAAGCTCATTTTCGGCTCAATGGGTTCGTCAATAAGCAAAGTATCCGTTATTGGTCGGGTAAAAAGCCATATGTGCTTCATGAATCACCACTTCATCCACAAAAAATAACTGTTTAGTGCGGTTTGCATGCCGGCGGCGTTATTGGGTCATATTTTTTCGTCGACTATAACGATCGTCACGTTACTGTGAATGGTCAGCGTTATCGCGCCATGATCACCGATTATTTTTTGGCCCGAATTGGAAGATATGGACTTGGACGACATGTGGTTTCAACAGGATGGTGCCATAAGCTACACAGCACATGCTACAATCGATTTATTGAAGAGTAAGTATGGTGAGCGTGTTATCTCAAGACATGGGCCAGTCGATTGGCCGCCTCGTTCGTTTGATTTAACGCCGCTTGTCTGTTTTCTGTGGGGCTACCTTAAGTCATTGATTTATGCCAACACGCCGACGACGTTGAAAGAGCTCAGAACCAACACTGAAAGCGAAATAGCGGCCGTTTTGACCGAAATGTATGGCCGAGTCGTTGAAAATTGGGTCCAACGAATCGACCGCTGCAAAAGTGCCCGCATATGAACGAAGTCGAGTTCCATTCATAAATGTTTTGATTGTACTTCAAGCCAATAATAAAGTTTTTGAAATATCTCAAATGGTTTGCCCTTTATTTAAAAAAAAAGGATATAACATAATCAAGTGTAATGTGTGAAATAAACCTTTTGAGGAATACACAAAGGTTGCCAAGATCATGCTTCAGTCGAACCGTACACCCACAATTTTACCATCCAAAATTATCCTATTATCGGCTTAGATTTTAATGCCAAACCTAAAGATTTGGGGAATAATATACCTACACCTACAAACTAATATTAAGGTTTCGATTCAACGAGAAGGTCTTCCTATTTAGTTAGAGGAATTGATGTAAAATTTCGTTCGCTACCATGAGATCTTCTAGATCTTTTCCAACGAAGTTAATAATGATCTTTCTACACTGTCTTCGCATATCAAGTCTAAGCGTCTTTCCCACTTAAAAAATAACTCGTTCAGATTTTAAATACTATTACAATTCCTAACAAACAGAAATTTGTATCTTCACGTTCAAAATTCCTGTCCATTTACTATCTAAATGAAAGAGGTTTGCGTTCTAAAATCTCCGCCGTATAACGCAATTCTCAAAAGCTTCTCTATGACTTAATTGATCTTACTAAAACAAACCTAGTTCCTGACATTAAAAACCGTGAGCTGTTTCCCCTAAATTTCAACGTTTTTCGAAAAGGTAAATTGAATAGAGATGATAATGCCTATGGCAGAGCTCTTTTACTAACAATCCGGAACTTTTTTCATGCAAATCCTGTTGACATTGCTCACTCTGACAACTTTGAGTTAGTATGTGTCAACATTAAGCTCCCCAAACAATGCATTTACGTACTTTGTTGTTACACTCACCCATCTCAACCAATTGAGTCCCATTGAACTGTTGTTCACGCAGTGGATTTTTTGAAGGTAAAATTATTTTAGTAGGTAATTTCAACCTCCCTTATCTAAAATGGGCACTTTCCGACGATTCGTCTCATTTCGTCTCTTTTAATTCGTTCTCTGAAATAGAAATATTGATGGTGGACTGCCTAACCAACTCATGTCTATATCAGATTAGTGGGATACCTAATATATTGAACAGACAACTCGACCTTGTCTTCACATCCGATTCAGATAACTGTGTTAATTATAGAAGTGATCATCTTCTTTCCACTCTAGAAGATTCTATTCATTACCTTTTACCTGCTTTGCCCAAACTATTCCATATACCTTCCAAAAGGACTGCATGTCAGCTCCTCCCTCGTACAACAAAGAGTTGCATTCTTTCTGTACGATTAATAACAGAAACAAGTTGTGGTATAAATTTCTAAGAACTCGATCTGATTCCGACTATAGTATATATCGATTTGAATACAATCGTTTTTTCTAAGATTTGGAGCCTCTTTACTTTCAGTACCTCTACCGAATGCAATTTAAATTTTTCTCGGATTCTAAATGTTGCTACCAATTTGTTAATACCAACAAAAGACAGAAGGGTACCCATCTACTCTCAAATTTATTAGTAAATTTTCTGCCGACCCAAAAACCATTGCAAACTTCTTTGCCTGACATTTTAACAAATCTTTTTTTTAGTAAGCAACTGAATCCGATCCTAGCTACTTTAGCTATATGAGAAACTGTCCTGAGACGTCATCTATCTCGCTAACTATAAGAACATCCTTGGTATCTGAAATATTACTAAAGTTAAACATGATTTTTCGTCCGGCTATGGTGGACTTCCGAATAAAATAGTGCGTAACCCATCTCGGTTCTTCTCCCCTCGCTGCCCTGTTTAATTTGTCTGTTTAAACAGGTACTTTCTCTTTCCAACCAAAGGAATCTTTTATTATCCCTATTCAAAGGCCAACTATCTGCATAAACTAGCACGATTTCATAATCACCACTAACTTTATTAAGTTCGTCTCTAGAACGTTTTGTGCTTTAGAAGACGCTGATGAAGTTGATTCAATTTCCACAGATTTTAACAGATTAACAGATTTAGCAACTTATCATTTCTAAACAAAAAAAAAAGAAAAATTGACATAGCATGGACCAAATCCTATTTAGAAGACCGTCTTCAGATATTCAATAACAACCCCATTAGGTCGTGGTGTCTTTTAGGGTAGACGCCTTGGAACCTTGGTATTAACACACTGACAACGAAGATTTATTTCACGTATGTTAACAGACATAACCCGGAAAGATGACACTGAAGCTTTCGATTAAAAACCTCCAAAAATTAACGAAAAACTTAACACATGCTTTGGCATCATAAGGGTAGTCATACCCACTTGAGTGTTAAGTTCTTTAAAAAAATATATATATTTCCAAGAAATAATCAAAACCAATTTCAGTATCTTAAAATTGCCCGAACGACGGAAAACGAACCAATGGTTTTAACAGCAGACATAGATCCATATGAGGTCGCTGATGACGACAACTTTTTATGATCGGAGATCCGCAGGAGAATATACATTTCACATAAGCGACTTCCAAAAATTATGGTATACAAGACGAATGACATCATTGGCCCGAACTACGACCTGGAAAATCAATTCCTTGTCCACAGTTTCCACCTTCGAAATGAATTTGTGAACTGGCGATGCGAGAGTTCGGGTTTTACCCAGTTCAGTGACGAGAGTATGGCAAACATGTTATCGCCTATGATAGGATACTAACACATTTCATATGAATCACTCCAAACGATCTTCGAATTACTTAGAAGTAAGAAATCAGTGGTAACCGATGATATAACGAAAGTTGTGCTTCGACATCTTCTATTTAAAACGCTGGACATTTATACTACCATGTTTAATAATGAAATGAATAATGGCCCTTATCCAGCGCATTTGAAAACTGCAGTGGTACATCCTACCACTAAACGGGATAAAAACACATCTAATCTGGCGAATCCCCGGTCGATCAGTCTTCTTCCAAACATTTGTAAGGTTTTCGAAGAAGCCATCAATAGAGTCCTGACTAAGTGGGTTAAGGACAAGTTTATAGTTCTGGATAATCAATTTGGTTTTAAAGCAGGGCATGATGTAACTCATGCTACGTCTAAACTGTTTTCTGATATCAAATGAAACAAAGTCAAGAACAAAGGCTGCCTAATTGGCTTTGAAAAAGCCTTCGATACAGTATGGTTAGAAGGATTAATTTTCAAGTTGAACAGGTTGGACATTAGTAAGCCACTGCTGTATATTCTTTACAATATGTTAATAGATAAACAGTTCGTCGTGAAAAATGGCGATGTGTTATCTGCTGGAACATTTCACATTAAAAATTGTCTTCAGTAATGTGCGGTAAAATTCGACAATTCTATTCAACATTTACACAAGTGATCTGATAGGTTCACTTCACTATGTTGTAGCGTAAACAGACAAAAGATCAGGTCGAGGTCATTAATAAATGCACATACCTTTACAAAGCGACTTCGATTTTAAACGATATTGTGATGACTGATAGTTGAAAATCAAGTTCAGAGATCCGAAATCATTCTTTTTAGGACGCCCTATTGGCATCAGAAACTATTGGCGGAAGTTTTCAATCGTGGGACGACATGGACAGCCACTTGCTTGTCGAAATGTAGTCAGACACCTTGTTGTCTGACTAGGTCAGTATCTGTTGTCTTAACAAACATATAAATGTTGCTCTGTACGGAGCCAAATGTACTTTTGGCCTTACAAAGAGACTGTTTTATAGCAGCTAACTCGATGCAATGTCAAAGCTGATTTGATACATGGCCATTATCCGGCCTATGCATGTATTTGCATATCCTGTGTTGCTCCATGTGAGAGCATTGGAAGAGATTCGTGTGTTTGAGAGGTCTTGGCTTTAGTCTAATTTTCGTTTATACAGAACACCAGAGTTTGAAAACATAAAATTCTACCCTTATGAGATCTTCTACAATAGGGCGAACCTAATTCAATTATTGCGTCAATCAATTACGTAATTCAGTTGACTCGAAGGCACATTGCAAGAGCAATAACCCCATCGAACAACCTGATTTCCGAACATTACTACTCCAATTATATGTTTCATAAGAGAGTGCGCTTTGACCGCTTTATCTCCCCAGAAGCGTTCCTCTACCCTAATATGAAAGGTCTGACCCAGTACAGATTAGCGTTGCCGCTAGTCTTCTATATCGCTCGTTCAGCTACGGATAAGCAGTTCATTTACGAGTGACTTCGCACATAGCAATGCGGAGCGTCTCCGGTTCAGTAGGGCGGTAGGAAGTCGCGACATGAGGGAGAACACCAACAATTTTGGTGCTTGTTGAAGGAGACAAAGCGTCTTCATCGAATTCCTCTAATACAAGGTAGTTTCACTAGGAAGCAAAGTGGGTCTGCCTAATATTTTTTTAGCCATGGGCGGCTTACGAAGCTTGCAGGTAGACTTCAGGAAAAAAACAACAAAATAAAAATGTATATATGTTACATAAGAAAAAAACAAATTGAAAAACCTCTTTTTTCTAAAATAGGGGGTACCCTATACAAAAAATATTGACAAATAATCTAAATATTTTAAGAGTTATTTTTTTAGGCAGTTTATATGTTTTGATATTTAAGTCCATATACTAAGTGCTTTTTTACAATAGAAAAATTATTTTCTTAGTTAATTGTTACAAATATAAGATTTTCCAATAGGGACTTGACAACTTTGAATTTAATTTGTGATCACACTTTTTCAGAAATCATCGAACTGTTATTGTCAATTTATTTAGTAAACTCAACATTTTCATCATGGTAAAGTACATTAACGAGCAACGTCTGTAAATTATAAAAATTTTGTACAGATACTCGGAGTCGCAAAATCATCTTCAGTGACGAAGCTCATTTTTGGCTTAATAGGTTCATCAATAAGCAAAATATGCGTTATTGGTCGGGTGAAAACCCACATGTGCTCCATGAATCACCACTTCATCCACAAAAATAACTGTTTGGTGCAGTTTGCATGCCGGCGGCGTTATTGGGCCATATTTTTTCGTCGACGATAACAATCGTCACTTTACTGTGAATGGTCAGCGTTATCGCGCCATGATCACCGATTATTTTTGAACCGAATTGGAAAATATGTACTTGGACGACATGTGGTTTCAAAAGGATGGTGCCACAAGCTACACAGCACATGCTACCATCGATTTATTGAAGAGTAAGTATGGTGAACGTGTTATCTCAAGACATGGGCCAGTCGATTGGCCGCCTCGTTCGTGGGATTTAACGCCGCTTGTCTCTTTTCTGTGGGGCTACGTTAAGTCATTTGTTTATGCCAACACGTCGACGACGTTGGAAGAGCTCAGAGCCAATATTGAACGCGAAATAGCGGCCGTTTTGGCCGAAATGTGTGGCCGAGTCTTTAAAAATTGGGACCGCTGCAAACGTGCCCGCGGTAACCATATGAACCAAGTCGAGTTCCATTCATAAATGTTTTAATTGTACTTCAAGCCAATAATAAATTTTTTGAAATATCTCAAATAGTTTGCCTTTTATTTAAAAAAAAAAAGTTGTCAAGTCGTTGTTAGAAAACACTATATAACAATAAAGAACAAATAATTAAATTAAATTAATTAAGATAAATTAAGCATTTTCTTAGCATATAAAAATTAATGAATTATTAAAAATCAAAAAAATATATTTCAAGTGAAAAACAAATTGCAATAAATGAATTCGTTTTAACGTTCAGATGTATTCCCATCTTTGGGTCCCACCCGCGGCAATGTTTTTTCTGCTAAAATTTGGCTCTTGCATATCTTACATCGTTTGATTGAGACTAAGCGATATCTTTTCTCTAGAAGCAGCATCCAGCGGATTGGTTCCCTTATCACCAATGGCTAAACGTTATTTAAGCTTAGAGTATTGCACAGAAAATTGATAACTAGGTAAATAATAAATTGTCTTCCGATTGTGTTTAGGTTTTGATTGCGTAGGAAATTACCATTATTATTAACTTTTATAAAGAGTGCAGTTTTATACAAAAATTACCTGATGTTTTATTGACTTTGGTTCTTTTTAAGAAACTCGAAGAGGTTTGTTCTATTTCCCAAGCAATGCGGTACACTGAGGCTATTAACCGGATTTTGTGTTCTATACAAAACCCCCATGCCTAAACTGCGATTATTTATTAAAATAAAAACAGAGGTTTTTAAATAAACAGTGCGTTTTTTTCAAATTTGAAAATAGGTGGTCTTAAACATGCTTGTTAACGAATAATATGCAAGAACGCCAATATCAAATGCCATAACGCAGCTGTGAAAGTTTCGGGACAGTCAAGGTAGCGACAAATGTAAAAAACACTATTGAACCGCTGTGCGAACTTCACCTCGACCTGATCCCATCTGGATGTAGCTTTTTTTTAATAGCTTCCAAAATCTATTTTATAATTATTTATCAAACATTATCGGGCAAAACCCCATTCCCTTTACTTGAAAACAAATTTAATGTCTTGCATCAAAGTAGAATATCTTTAAGTGAATACCACGATGCAGCTGATAACAACTTAGCATTTATAGTTGGTTAATATAAAATTAAAGTAAAGCCGGGAAGAATGCTTTGCGTATTTTTTTCCCCGATTAGCGAAAACTGCTTTCTACCTATAACTAATAGACGAAACTTATTCCTTTCAATTCAATCCCTTTATTTTATACATTTACAATACACAATTTAATCGCTTAACTCAACCCTCTTACTTTTCTTAATCTTTTACTTAAACCGCTTAAACACTTCTCTTTATTCACACTTCAAATTCAACTGATGAACTGGCTTGCATAACTTGGGATGCTGACATTTATACTTCAATGATATATTTAGAGAATAGTCTGTGCTATCCAGCCGTCCATACAATTCTTAATTTTGCTGGAAAATTTGATTCCATTCTCCATTTACCAATGATTGATGCTTCTACTATCGAAATCTTCTACTATGGAAACATATGTAGATGACGCTGCTCACATTCAGATTGGTATCACACTGCCCACTTTCTTAACTTGTTCGCCACGACGAAGAACATTCGAAGAACGAATGAAGAACATTGTCCCGTGATGACATATTTTATACAAATCGACAATCTTCAATTTTCTTTTATCCTCGAGCTGGATAGGGAAGGCAACCTCATTAATGCGGGCTATCACCTTATATGGACCTTCCTAATCCTGTTGCAATTTTGGTAATTTTCCTTTCTTTCGCAGAGCAATATACAGTTACACAATATCTCCTTCGTTGAAAACGGAAGATTTCACGTCACCCACGTAGTCGTTCACCTCTTTGAGATCTGTAGGTGGGAATCCGAAAGTTTGTTTCAATTAACAACCGAACTGTTTGACTAAATAAGATTTCGGATTGTGTATATAGTGTTGAACTATAGACCGCGTTTCTGTAGGCCATTAAAAAGATTGCTTTGCGTCGATTCCAGTCCCGCTGGCAATTGGTGGTGATCTTAGACAGATGCTCATGCAAGGTCCGATTAAATCGCTCGTCAGATTGGTGACGTTGTCCTTGTCTTCCCTATTCCTAGGTATTGGCACATTTTTGTAAGACTTTTGATTTAGGGTTTCGCCCTTGATCGGAGTGTAGCTACATTGGGACCCGGAATCCCCTCACCCAGTTGTTGACTGTCGGTCTTAGCCTTTTAATTTGGGGTAGCAAACATTTCCAGCCACTTACTGAAATAATCTATGACCACGAGGGTGTATCGGTTACCATTAAAAGGTTCGGAAAACGGTTTAGCGATGTCGCTCGGTATTCGTTGCAATGGTAATCCGACATTCTATTCGACCGTGAAACGATTAGCTACATACGAGATGTTGTTCCATCAGCACTTTCATATTTTCTCTTCAGCAAACCATCTTGTACATTAAGAGAGGGCCCACTGTACCCAATATGCCTTTATCTATGGTCCGATATCTCCTGCCAGCTTTCTTTTTCCTCGTGTTCCTTTCAGGCCAATATTGTTTCTATGTCATTATCTGACTGTTAGGAGGAACGGTTTTTATCTGTACTCCAACCCTCTATTGGCTGAGGGTTGATCACTTGGATAGTGGCCTGTTCTTTCGCTTCTTTATGGTTGCAGTATTCACATTTAACGCCGCATGGTCGACGAGAGATTGCATCAGCATTTGAGTGGAGTTTTCCTTTCCGGTGTTGCCCTGCAACTGCTCGTCCATCTCAGTTAAGGTCTGGAGAGTACCTTGCTGTAATATGCGACCATTCTCTCTTGACTGGGGCATTGCGCAGCTGTCCCTTCAGTTCTTGAAATGCTTTTCCTCACCCTCCAGATCATCTGAGCTTTCGAACTTTTTCCGTAAGTTGATGCAGGCTCTTACCAATACCAAGAAGAAGAAGAAGAAGTACAAAAGCTTCTCGGTTGGTGTTTATCTTTTGCAAATTTTTCTGAGTTCAGCTTGAAATAAGCACTTTGCAGGTTTTCCCGATGCCCCTCGAACGTCTTGCATATGACGATAACGTCGTCCAAATACACTAGGTAGGTTTTTCACGTAAGTTCTTACAATTTTCGTTCTATTAGTCAGTCGAAGGTGGCCGGAGCCTTGCACAATCCAAACGGCATTACTGTAAGCTGTCAGAGACCGCTTCCTGTAGTAAGAGCAATTTTCTCAAAAGCAGATTCCTACCTGCCAGTAACCGCTCTTGAAGTCAAGAGTTGAAGTGTTATAGATTCTCGGAAGTGGGTAGCTGTCCTTTTTGGTGACATCGTTGCTTGTTACCTGTTTCTTTTTTGGTCGATATAGCCGCAATAGGGGCGCATTTTGCCACTATCTCTCCTTTTTTCACCTTTACGCTGAATATTTTTGGATTCAAAATTGTTATTTTATAATTCCGCGCGCGCACCAAGGCTATATGAATACCCTTTTACTGGCTTTTCATCAGGGCGCGGGCGAATGGTGTAGTAGTTTGAAACTCAGGTGTATTAGGTTTCGATATTTTCCCAGAGGTGGTTGTCAAACTGGAGCCAGTGCATCTGTGTATACTTTTTTAGAGAATTGGCTCGCACGGGATTCGAACCCGCGACCCTCTGCTTTAGGAGTCTATGCATATACCACTACACCACGGTCACCCCCATGTTCCCCAAAGTCCACTGCTAGTCCATGTTCTCTCATGATACACTCGTTTTCATCATATACCTTAGCTGCTAGTCCCGTAGCTCTTTTAAAGCTGTAACTGCTAGTGTTATGCAACGAGAATTTCTGCACCAGATTCCTCTTGATAATTGATGTCGTGGCACTGGTTTATATTGCTGCCATTGGTCTTACTTTCTCTGACTACTTCTACTAGAAAACTTTTATTGCTTCGTTTTGTCAGCGAGACTTAGACGATGGACGTGGCGGCGTCAACATTATCTACCAACTTCGCGAGAAGTGCGAAAGCCTGATTAGCTGCTTCCATCGCCAGAGCGAAAGTACAAGGTTCAGCAAAGGTTCTTTTTCGGCCTTATTCTTTGTTTCCATAGCAGAAGATTTCGACAAATAGAACTGAATTTTTTAGCAAAATGTAAATTTGTATGGACCCTGGACGGCACAGACTGTTTTCGAATAAAGTCACTGAAGTATAAATATCAGCATCCTCAAGGTATGCAAACCAGTTCATCAGTTGAATTTAAAGTGTTAATTACGAGAGTGATTTAGCGGTTTGAGTAAATGATAAAGAAGAGGTAAAAGGTTGAGTACATGCTGGCTGTACTAATTTCTGTCAAAATGAATTCGTATCAAACGAGCTCATTGCCAACTAATCTCTACTATACCTATGCATATATATATGTATACTCGTACATGTGCTGTGGCTGTTCGGCAAATAAACGGTAAATCTTCCAAGCATTTTCTTGTGAAGATTCATAACTGTCCATTGAGAGCGCGAAGATCGTTCGTCGCAACCCTCGACTATCACACTGTTAATTTGCAAGTATGCTTTTCATTCTGTACGGTAGGTATCAAATACGTGAATAAACTAATTTCATTTCTTGTGAATATTCGGATTTTCCGCTGTAAATACTATCCCCCTTTTAACATGCGCATGTTAAAACTGTACAACTTGCCGTTGTGCTCATCCAAAAGGAAAGACACAGAAAACTCGCTTATCTGTTCCAGGAATCGATTCAATATTATGCTGCACATTAACCAAAAAGGCAGAACAACGTTGCCGTTGCATCGCAGTATCGAGAATCGGGTTTGCACATGCTCATACCGTTTAGGTATTTTTGTGAAATCTACCCCTAATTTTGTTAACAAAAATCAGCAAACCGAGATAACGAGAACCAGCCTGAAACGAAGTACACACACACCGCAATGCAGCCATCGTCACTTTTTTACTATTCGCTGTGTGAACGAAGAAAAAAAAAAAAGAAAAAGAAAAACGTACATGAATCGACTCCACTTTCGTCAAAAACACTGTACGTTTATTTGTTCGCCACTTTCGTTAAACTATACAAAGATAATCTAATCTTACTTCTACGCTATCCATGCTGGCACTGCTAAATATGTTATTGTGGACTGTTTTTACTCACTTGCAATCTTGCTGTTATTTTGAAAGACAAAAAAGGAAAAGGAAAAAAACTCTATAAATATTCCTGTTAACTCCTCAGTATGTGCGCATACGTCAACTTTCAACACAAAAGGGACGAAAGCGAAATTGACTTCTTAGAGTGCGCACATCTATCGGCTGTCTAACTGTTCGCTCTTCAAGAATCTTGTGATTCTGCTGGATTACTGTTCGTGCTGTTTGTATATATGTGTGACGCTGTCTACTGCCTACTGTCTATACTATTATCTTAATATGATGAAATATTTATATTTATACTTTTTCTTTACGCTGTTTGCAATACCTTCCTGATTCTGACTTTCGCTTATTCTATCCGGCTCGACGTTGCGCACACTTTCGCTTATTAAAGATAAGTTTGTCGACAATTTTAAATAATGACGAGTTGTTTAAGATAGAAAGCTAAGTCAGTCTAATCATACACTATATATCAAACAGTATCTTAACAAAGGGGTAACACAACTGTATTATCTTGGGTATCTGTGACTTGAGTGGTATCTGGCGATTCAACATTCAAATCCCAGCCTGAAAGAAAAATCTTTCGATTACTCAATTGTAAACAATTCTACAGTCTACAGTGTTTTTATTATTGCACTGAATGAACTTAAATCCTTTTAGAGTGCTAAACTGTTCAAAAAACGGTGTATTCTCTAGTCAAAATAGCATCATTGCCACCGTCGATCCTTATATTCCTTCGTTCCCTTTCTTCACGCCACAGAGCGAATGTTTAGCGAATCAGTCCCTTCCTTTTTCATTAAGAAATTACAGTTACGATTTCTAAGTCTTAGTAGTTTAGTGGCATTGGCACGTTGCTCGGGAAGATGTTAGTTATAACCACGTCCTTTGATGTCCACCCTGTTCTCGTCAATAGAATTCTTATTACAGCAGTATTTTGTGTCTTGGTTGCTTTTTACTATTTTGGTCGTTTTCGTCGATTTACGAGTTATAGACTCAATCTCTTCAGTGGTCAACATGGTGCAGCGTAACGCACCACGACTATGATACCTTTTGTAGCTAGCGCCTTCTCCATTGCGGTACGAGACTCGTTAGCCCTAGAATCGGGTACCGAACAGAAAAAATTACAGGGAACTTCTGTGTCAGCTTTTGACAACAGAGCTGGAAGTTCAATGTTGAAGAACGTGGGAGAAAGTGACTATGTTATAGTTGTACACGGCTCTCATCAGGTTCATCGAAACCTACGGTAACTTTGTGTTGGCAATCCACAAATAAAAATATCTACCTTATATGAATAAGAAAAGAGGTTTGCTTGTATTGGCACGAAAATGACGCCAACGACTGGGACTGGAAGATATAATTGGTCTTCTGTTACTAGATTTCTACATGCAGGAATCAATATTTATTGAGAGTCAGGTTAACCGTTGCCGTAAGATGTCAATTTTTTTATTATTAGTGCAAAAACCTTTCATTTAAAGCCCGTGCTTAGTTCTTAATTAATTAATGCCCAATATAGTGTTACCAGCTAATCAAAGTCAGTCGTTCATAGATCTCCGTAGAGTTCAGACGTGTTTCGGCTTTAGAGTTAATAGATTGTGAAAATAATAACAAATAAGACATTTGAAAATATTTTATAAACAGTCTGATTAGCGCGGAGGTAGTACGTTTGCCTGAGGGTACAGAGGTTCGTGGTTCGACTCTGAGTCGAACGAACCGTTGTTTTTTTTCTCTTCACAAGGGAAAACGGTAAAAAAAAGTTTTTTTCCCCACAACATCACGCGATGGATTGTGGTGAGCGGTCCGCTATGCAAATAGCGGCATCAGCTGAAAAACCGCAAGAGGCGTCAAGTTGTTCAAGCCAAACAATAGCTGTTGAATAGCCAAAGACGAAGAGAAGGAGGAAACTGAGACCAATTCTCAAACCGGTACAACGTTCCTCCATTCCAACTGCCACTGTGAAGCTACCCGGTGGAGTGGTCAACGTCATCAGCTGCAGCAGGTCGCTACATAGGAGCAGAAAATAACTTCGCAACTTTAGCTGCCACTGAGTCAATGACGAAGACGATAAGTCGAAACGCTCAATAAAAACATCAAGCAGCTACAAAAAAGATGCTGTCTATAAAAGCAAAACAGGTGGCTAGGAGTGAGATGGAGAAACAGCAACAACTCCAGAACCCTCATCAACAACAAAATGTAATTGTGGATCTACCAAAACAACAAAAACAGAAACGGTCACCAAATCAACAAAAAGTACAGAAACCGATACAAGAATTAAAAAAAATGCGCTATCACAGCAAAATGAACAACAGCGAAAAAAATCGCAACAGAAAAAGCAGCAACAACAGCAGCAGCAAAATCAACATCAACAACAACAACATCAACAACAGCAACAACATCAGAAATTAAAAAAGCTACGGAAACCACCAATTAACACATTTAGGATTGAATTAAAGGATACATTAGAATTGTGTAAGTCGGCCATAGGCAACAATTTCTACATTAAAATATTAAGTTTAGATAGGCATGCGATCCACTGCAATACAGTGGAGCGCTACCAAAAAATTAAAAGTTTACTGAAGGATACAACGACTGAGTTCTTCTCCTATACCCCGAAGGGGGAGAAGCTGCAAACAATGCTGCTGAAGGGGTTAGAACCGTCGACTTATCCGGAGGAGCTCCTTGCACTGCTGAAAGAGGAGTGCGAAGCAAAGGTAGCTTCTCAGGCCCCAGCGCCTAGAGCACCAGAACCTGTACCTGACATTCTGGCTATCTTGCTCTCTATTCAGGGGCAGATGGCTCAGCTTCAACGTCAAATACAGGAACAGGCTACGCGGGTAGATCAAATATACACGCTGCTGCCGGGTCTAACGCACTTCCAGTCGTAATGGGTGCGTACATGGCGGAGCAAACCCTGAAGGTCCTTGCAGTGAATGTCAATTCACTGATTAGGTTAGAACGAAGAGCCATACTATTTAAGTTGCTTAAAGACCAAGCCCCTGATGTGCTTTTGGTAAGCGAAACTAAGCTTACTAAAAGACACAAAATGAGGCACAGAAGATATAAAATATTACGTAGAAACCGACCGAACTCCATTTAAGGAGGAGGTGTTGCAATCTTTGTAAGAGAAGAACTGCATTCCAAAAGAGTATACACTCGTGTAGTACGTGGGTTTTATGTGCTGGAAGCATGCGTCATGTACATCCCTCTCCGTAGTGGAAAGCGTCTGTACATGGTGTCTGTCTATGCACCTAAGTCTACTCAATCCTCCTTATTCATATCAGAGCTCGAGACACTTTTTCGATTCCTGAGGCTGGAATTAGAAGATAACTATTTTATTATCGGCGGAGATTTCAACGCCAAACATAGAGATTGGGGAAATAATACACCAATTGGTGGGGTCAGCACAGTATAACGTATCGACTCGGGCTTAAGGCGACAGATAGTCCGTCGTTTCCCAGACATGGGTCATATTTGGATTTTCTGATGTTCGACTCACGAATACAACTGATTTGCACCAACCAACTAACTACAAACTGTCTACGCACTTTCGTGTATGACAGTGACCATTGCGGTTTCAGCACCGAAATAACTATTCCCAAAGAAACTGCGGAATTGGAAGAGTTTGTTCAAAGGCATTCCTACAATTATAGTAGGGTGTGTTGGACATACTTCTCCAGAATACTGACAAGGGCACTCTCCTCGAATTCGCTCTACCCGCCGTCCAACAGAAATCTGTCAAATGAGGAGATTGACGGATATCTAAAACTAATGGACGAGACAATTAAACGAACTATAGACAAAACGATACCTCGGTATCAACACACAGACAACGAAGACATATTCCGCAACGCAACTATTGACGCACTGCACCGACATAAAAGTAGACTACTGTCAAGACTAAAAACCTTGTACAGACAGTTTACTGACAGACATAACCCGGAGATCATGACATTGAAGTCATCGATTAAAAACCTCCAGATCTTAATAAAGGAAAATTACAGAAATTCTGTAAGTTTGTATTGGAGCAATAAAATTCGGGCTGTAAACACCAGCAACCCGAATATGTTCCCGCAAATAAATAAAATATTCCGGAGAAATAATCAAAACGACCTTCTATGTCTCAAAATCGCCCGAACGACGAACAACGAACAAATACTTGTAGCAGCGGGTATCGATCCAAATGAGGCAGTTGATGATAACAACTTCTTTGTGATCGAGGATCCGCAGGAGAAGGTAGAGGCGAGAGTCGAGTCCTTGTGCACAATTTTTGCCTTCGAAATGTGAGTTGGCGATTCGAGAGCTCGGGTTTCACCCAGTTCAATGACGAGAACATGGCAAATAATGTCATCACCAACGAAAGGGTATTACCACCGTTCATTCCGAAGGAAGAGTTCCAAACGATCTTTGAATCACTTAGAAGTAAGAAATCAGTGGGAACCGATGAAATACCGAACATTGTGCTTCGACATCTCCCACTAGAAGCGGTGGACATTTATACCACCCTGTTTAATAATGCAATGAATAATGCATATTATCCAGCTGCGGTGGTACATCCCATTCCCAAAAGGAATAAAGATACTTCCAATCCGGCGAATCTCCGCTCGATCAGTCTTCTTCCAAACATCAGTAAGGTTTTCGAGAAGGTGATCAATAGAGTCCTGACTAAGTGGGTTGGGGACAAACATTCATGCTGCGTCTAAACTGGTTTCTGATATCCAATGGAACAAAGGCAAGAAACAATGCACTGGTGCCTGTCTGATTGACTTGGAAAGGGCCTTCGATACCGTATGGTTAGAGGGACTCTTCTTCAAGCTTCACAGGTTGGGCATTAGTAAACCACTGCTGTATATTGTTTTTGATATGCTCTCCAGTAGACAGTTCATTATGAAGAATGGCGATGTGACTTCTGCTGGAACATTTAACATTAAAAACGGTCTGCAACAAGGTGCGGTAAATTCGCCGATCCTGTTTAACATTTACACAAGTGATCTAATAAGTTCACTTCACCATGCCATAGCGTACGCAGACGACTTAATCGCGTACAGTTCATGTCCAAAGATTGAGGTCATTAATACACTTTTGCAACGTGACTTCGACAAAATTAAGCAATATTGCGACGACGGAAAGTTGAAAATTAACTTTCAGAAGTCGGAAACCATTCTGTTTAGGACGCCTTTGTCTGGGGCCTCTAGGGATACCAGAAAGAATTTGCGAAAGCTCTCTATCGTAAAACAACTTGGACAGCCACTTGCTTGTCGAAATGTAGTCAGATACCTTGGGATCTAGCTAGACCAATATCTATATTTTAACAAACATATAGATGTTGCTCTGGCCAGAGCCAAAGGTGCTTTTGCCCTTGCAAAGAGACTATTTTATGGCCCTTATCCGGCCCATGCTCGTATTTCGATGTCCTGTGTGGTTCAACGTGAGAGCAAGTTTATTGGAAAAGATTCGGGTGTTTGAGAGGGCTTGTCTTAGGACTTGCCTTCGCTTATACAGAACACCAGAATCTGAGTACATAAAATTCTTTCGTACTGAGGTCTTGAACAATAGGGCGAACCTAATAAGAGTGGACAATTTCGTCATTTAGTTGACTCGAAGGCATATTGCAAGAACAATGACCTCATCAAACAACCTGATCTCCGGGGCTTACTACCCTAATTATATGTATCACGAGAGTGTTCGCTTTAACGGCTTTATTCCTCCAGGAGCGTTTCTCTACCTAGATAGTAAAGGTATGATCCGGGACAGATTGGCGTTGCCGCTAATCTTCCACGTTGCTCGAACAGCTGTGGACAGGCGGCTCAACTACAACAGAGACGTCGCACACGGCAGTGCGGAGCGTCTCCGGTTCAGTGGGTCGGTAGGGAGTCGCGACCTGAGGGATGTTTCTCAGCAGCACCAACAATTTTGGTGGCTTTTTGAGGGAGAGGATGCTTCGTCGTCGAATTCCTCCAATACTTTTTAGCTTTATGTTAAGCTACGTGAGTCGCCTAATTTTTAGTTTTAATTATAATGAATAGAAATAGTATACTATAGTAGTAAGATACGTCGAAAGACATAATTTAAGTGTTAGGTTTAACTTAGAGTGCTTGCATGGGGCCAGTAAGTTAGAATAAAATAATTTTAAGTTAATTAAGCTAATTTTTAAGCATTTTTTGTCTAGCAAGTAAGAGTAAATTAAGTGATACAATAAAAATGCATACAAACTCAACTGAACTGAGCTAATCAAAGTCGGTATAGATACGAGTAAGTAATCCCACGATCATTTGATCCCCATAAAATGTTATTCAAACTTTACTGGAAAATAAACCCACTTTTGTACAATATGTGCATTCATTAGAATGAAAAGTATAATTTATTATATAGAGATAGTTGATTTATTTTACGGTGAAATAAATTCCCAAATCAAGGTTCATAGGTGCACTCCTTACCAAAAAATAACTGTGATATGATATATAGTATTAGTATATTCTTAACCTATTATGTTATTCACTTGAAACAAGATGGAGCACAATGCCAATTCGCGCGAACTGTTACATTATCCTATCGTTAAAAACTAAAGGTCCGATGCGGGGAATTTAAATTGTATAACTTTAAATGTTTTAATTAATTAACGTAATACGTTTTATTATGAGGTATATTAGTGGTTCACTGATCGTTTTCTTTTATCTCCTTCTATTCGTATTCGGCTAGACCTTACATTCAATATCTGATTAGGGCTTACCAGACGGATCTGTATTTCATAGAACTGAACTGCGTTCAAGGCTACTCTAAATTCTTTAACCTCAAGCTGTCGTACAATTAAAATTACTATGCCTCAAAGCTTTACAACTCCCTGTCTGCCAAAAGGGATCCAAATGATCGCATTAATTTTTAGACGTTTCACGTATAAATGAAACTTATGTTAGGTGCACTGCCAAATAAGAAGATTTTATTGCAGTCACTGAAAAATAGGTTTTTAACAATGTCAAACCCTATAAAGCCTAATCTCTATAGTAGAGGACGGTGTGCCAATACTCTTTGCTAAACTTATTCTGCTCCATATTACCACCTACCTCACCCATGTGATCAACTTGTGCATCACGACGCTAAGTTCCCCACAGTCCTGGAAGATCGTAAGAATTTTGTTGCAAAAAAAAAACAAACACAATTTGGCATGGGTACTTTAGACCCACTATCATCATTCCTTGTTTGTCTAACGCCTACGGTGTAAACACCGGAAAAATAGATCTGCGGCGGCCCAGAACTTTTATGGTTTAGACTTTAAGCGTAATATCAGAATTTGTTGAATAAAAGTCAATGAACCGTAGCAATTTAAAAGTTCCACGATTCAACAGGCTAGTGAGTGAAAGCGAAATATAAAAACTCGTATGAAGATAACCTGCCTTGGAAATGGTGAAATGAGCACAAAGTTGATGAAAAATTTACTACTCATTCGGTCGGAAGCATGTGTGTCGACTTAACGTGTTTTTTATTTTCTTTTTTCTTTATGATGTACTATATATTGTAAATGTCAATTTTAGTAAGACTAAAAAAACATATGTACATTAACCAAAAAGAAAAGGAAAATCTTACGATCTGCAAAACAATACCACACCGCATCCATTGTTTCGTAAAAATCGTAACAGGCATTATCTCTCTTCTGAAAGCTTCTAAAGATTAAGAGGCTAATTTCTAACATAAGGAAAAAATACACACATGTGCCTCAGGATCTTTTTGTTGCCTTTTGAAGCATCAACACGCGCAGCTATGCTTCATTGCTACAAAGGCCAGGGAACATCTGCTGCGGTTATCTAAATTTCCAGGTTTTACTACGGATTCGCATACGGCGATTGCCCACTTTAAACATATAATCAGCTAGATCAAATAGATCTCAAACCCAACACCAAACCAACAAAATCAATTCAGCTTTCAAACGCATGTTCCAACGGAGTAATAACAATGGAATAATACAAGTTACGCCATCTCTTAGCAAACCGCTTTTTAATAAGATAAAAATCAAGTAGATGCTCAATTCGAATTATGTATTCAGATTACTGTAAATTTGGGGGTTCAAACATTCCAATTCCTTCGTAATAGTATCAGTAACAGTAACTTTTCGCTAGGTAAAGCAAGGACAGACCTCAAGCCATCATCCTTAAGCAAGAAGCAACAACAAAACAAGAACAATTTTAAAGTGGTAAGCCAATTTACCTTTTTGGTATCAGTTCCATATTCGTCATTTGAGCCTATAAGCACAGTTAATAAATCTGTTAAATATGACCATATTTATACATACATCGAGTACATAAATATATATGTACGTAATTATGACGACGAAAAGACCGAGTATAACGTTTTTAGAAGAAAAAAAATAATTAAAAATTGAAACTAGGTAAAGTAGAGTAAACAATAAAGAAACGCTATCCTTAAATTTAGTAACAAAATTAAAGCTTAAAAACATTTATGAAGCGAAAAAAAAGTCAGTTTAAAAGAAAGAACAAATTTGGATAATTATGAGAAGCATATACATACTCATATAAGGTGTACAATGTACATGTCGGGATATTCATATACAGAGAAGTACCTAAATTTTATTATGGAATTATAAAAACACTTTTTATGATTGTATATGTATAGGGTTATCTAATAACGACTTGACAACTTTTTTTTTTTTAAATAAAAGGCAAACCATTTGAGATATTTCAAAAAATGCATTATTGGCTTGAAGTACAATCAAAACATTTATGAATAGAACTCGACTTGGTTCATATGGCTACCGTGGGCATGTTTGCAGCGGTCGATTATTTGGACCCAATTTTCAACGACTTGGCCACACATTTCGGCCGAAACGGCTTCTATTTCGCTTTCAATGTTGGCTCTGAGCTCTTCCAAGGTCGTCGGCGTGTTGGCATAAATCAATGACTTAAGGTAGCCCCACAGAAAACAGACAAGCGAGGTGGCCAATCGACTGGCCCATCTCTTGAGATAACACGCTCACCATACTTACTCTTCAATAAATCGATTGTAGCGTGTGCTGTGTGGCTTGTGACACCATCCTGTTGAAACCACATGTCGTCCAAGTCCATATATTCCAATTCGGAACAAAAATAATCGGTGATCATGGCGCGATAACGCTGACCATTCACAGTAACGTGACGATCGTTATCGTCGACGAAAAAATATGGCCCAATAACGCCGCCGGCATGCAAACCGCACCAAACAGTTATTTTTTGTGGATGAAGTGGTAATTTATGAAGCACATGTGGGTTTTCACCCGACCAAAAACGCATATTTTGCTTATTGACGAACCCATTGAGCCAAAAATGAGCTTCGTCACCGAAGATAATTTTGCGATGAAATTCATCATCTTGGCGCATCTTCTCCAGAACCCAATCGGAGAACGTACGTCGCTTCAAATGGTCCATCGGCTTCAATTCTTGAGTCAGCTTGATTTTGTATGGGTGTAAACCAAGATCCTTACGCAAAATACACTATAATGTGGTTTTTAGCGATGCCCAACTCTTGAGAACGCCGTGGATCGTTTGCTACAGACGTCTGAACGGCAGCAATATTTTCAACACTTCGACCAACCCGTTATTTCACTGACACAGCAACATCACAAAACGAATATGTAGACTCAAATTTTTGCACTAAACTTGTTATTGCTTGTCTACTAGGGCGAGAATTACGACCGAAAATTGGAGTTAACGCTCTTAAAGTTGCTGTCACCGACTCGCAATATCTGTAGAAAATTTTTATAATTTGCAGACGTTGCTCGTTAGTGTACCACGATGAAAATGTTTTGTTTCCTGAATAAATTGGCAGTGACAGTTTGATGATTAGTGAAAGAGTGCCTTCACAAGTTAAATTCCAAGTTGTCAAGTCCCTATTGGAAAACCCTATATATACACCAACAAACAATAGACATACGTTTACATATTTTGCAAATACTGTTCAAGTTGTAAGTCAGTACTTTAGTTTGTTAGCTTTAATGAAGGAAATATTTTTTTTATTTAGTAATGAATCGTTTGAACTTTTAAGGATACAAATAAACGAAACTATCTGTAGATCTACTATTCCTCTCCGCTGGTGGGGAGAAATAACAACTCTATATTTCTTCAGGTAATGAACAACTCAAGACTTAATTTTCTTACTTTAACTTAATTTTCTTAAAAAATTATTGTGGGAACCCTCATTGTTAACTCGAAAAGGTGTGAGAATTACAATTTGCGTGTGACACTACAGCGCAGCGTAAATATGAGCCCAGGATTAGTGGGATTAAGTTGAAAGAATTGGGGAATTAGAAGATTGTTGCGTAAGGGAGAATGAGGACTCAATTTAGGGAAGTTGTTTGTTTTGATGCTCCAGTCAGGGTCGGGACCAGAGCTTCGCTTTTTATCAGCATGTTTCTTTGTTAGCTTTGAAAGGAAGTTAGAAAGGGGTCTTTTATTAAGCTTATTATTAAAACTGCGCTTATTTTCAAAGCTGCGATCATGTTCGATATGTGTTTTTTCTCATTCCATATACTATTTGGTTATACTGATCTGCCCAAGTTTAGTGATCTTACCAGGCAAGGTCGGAAGTAACAACGATTATTTAGACGGCATGTTGATTTAAAGCTGCTGGGACTGTTGGAGTCAGCAGGAAAAATTGACTGGCACTCGCTTATGTTAATAGCATAATTACGATGAAAGAAGTTCCGCGCCCAAGAAGCATCAGCGTTTTGAGGAGCAAATTCAATGTAGAATGCCGTATGTTTTTTTTAGCTTTTCTAGTCTGCTTTTCCATTCGGAGGGTTCCGTGAATTTCCGAATTGTTTAAGCAGTTTGCGAGGAGCGGCGCCTGGCGATATACTAGGTGCTGAAGGGCCGGGGAACAGAATTTGAAAATGCTGTCATGTGAGATTCCATGTCTACTAATTCATAATGAATTGAGAAATGGTACGGGGAACTAGATTGGAATTGAATTTGGTAGAGTATTCCATCGATTTTGTGTGAAGCTAGTCTTACTTCTTTACCTGACGTCAATCATATTTAGTGTCAGGTCATCAAGCGTAGAGTCTGGTGCATGCAGAGGAGGATTTAAAAGCAAGACAAGATATGTGCGGCAAAGATTGATAGAATCATTTATGTGAGTAAGCACGTTGGACTTATGAAAGTTGGCGAAATTTGTTTTGAGGAATGGTCTTAATCCATCGAAATGATATTTGATTTCTTCACTCTCGTTGTCGCGATTAGCTTACTTTTATGACAGATCTTGGATGGCTTCCAGTTTCTTTTCGATGTATCTTCCCATGGACGTATGGGTTTCCACAGTACTGCCGACTCAGCTTACTGAGTCTTCAATCTTTTTTATTCTGTCAAGAATTATTCAGCTTATATGATCGTTCTACGTTAACATTGCATTCAATTGCCAGCATAACGTGAGCCAAGGTGATTTCTGTGCACTCGTCGCAGTAAAAATTTAAGAGACTGCAATACGCCTTGATGAAGGCTATTGATCTCCAGGTAAATCTGATGCATATGGCGTAGAAAGATCTTCCGCAGAGACCATTGCAGGCTACCCGTTTGACATTGGGGTAAACAATTGAACATCAGCACAGCTTTTTTTTCGGGGGAGAGGGTTCAACTGGAACAGGTGAGTTAGTGAATTTGGCAGACAAAACTAGGTCGACGCACAACGGCGGAATAACTGAGTCGACAGTTTACAGGACTTGGAAGTGGATAACTTAATAAATTCAGTATATGGGAGAAAAAGAAAAACACGTCCGCACAGGTTGACAGTAACAAGGTTAAAGACAGCCACGCAAAAAGCGGCATGAAAACTGTGCTTAAATTTAACCACAAATTTATGTCGCTACTACGCATGATAAAGTATAAAGTCATAGCCAGGGTAGCCCGATGTAAAATCAGAGATTTTACAGTCGTCCTGTGTCCGAACACGAGACTGACTGCGAAACGCCATACTAAAGGTAATCCAAATCAAATCCAAATCAAAATATTCATCATAACAATGCAGTTAGCGCCAACTTTGTCTACTTAATCGGTAAGGAAGACATTGACAATTCCCTCACTCACCATCCTTAGATAAGCAGGGGCGAAATTAGAGGGCCGAGTTCAACCTAGTTGTATGGTAGTTGAACCTTATATTAAATTAGCTTATTCAAGGCTCCAAATTAATAACGACCAGTCTGTAGTCAATGAATCCCTATTCCAATATAATTATAACAACAATCTTTTAGTCGATAGTCGCGGTAAAGAACCAACATTTCCTGTCTAAAAAGGTGCAGGTGTTACCTGTCAGAATTTTGATTGACACTTTGTCTGACCAAACTTAATGCTAAAAAATATATTTAATATATAACATATATTCACTCAATAGTATAAAAATTTCAGAAATACCGAGAAAACTTTACAACGGAGGTAGAAACTCGTAAGAAACATTGCATTTTCAACAGAGTCAAAATAGAAACCGTCGACGAAATCGGCATCGCAAAGGAGGCGATTCTGACCTATTCCTCTACAGAATATGCCCCTTGAAGATCATGAGAAAAACAAGTTATCAACATAAGTGAATCAAAGAGCTACAATGCATTAGGAAAGAGGCGAGAAAGTTTTTAAATGCCAAAGGGTGCAACATCTGCTCTTACTGGGACACATACAAATCCAGTATGAAAACATATAAGCCTATTTAAGGCTAACCATACCAATCCGAAAGACTTCAGGCTCACAAGCCTAACATACCATAGTTTAATTTACAAATTTTGAAAAAATGCTAGAGACTCATATTGGCAGATCTAGCCCAAAACCAACGTGTCTACACAAGAGGTAAATTTATGAAAACTGCACTGTACGAAATTGTCAGTATGATTGAAAAAAAGTTTTTACTATAAAAAATACACATTGGCTGCTTTCCTAGATATTGAAGGAGCCTTTAATAATGCTTAAAGTTCTCGCTACACGTAGAAGCTTAGAAAATTTTCGAGTCCATCCTGCACTAATGAACCCGATAATCTATATGCTCTGCAACAGGAAACGCCGACAATGAAATTCTGAAATATTCCATTTAAATTCTCGTTGAATGGGTCAAGCTTTGTAGGCTGTAAATTAATCGATTGTCTCTACTCCGGCAGTCGTATATGTTCTACGAGTACCAAGGTATCGTACTAGATAGTAAGCTGAGCTCTAGGCTCAATGTAAATATGCGTAAATGGCTACCATTAGACACATTTTAAACTCCGGGAGCTTTATATAGTTATAATCTATAAATAAAACTAAACTCAACAAACTAAATAAACTCAAATACTATAAACTACAAAAGCAAGCCATCGTTGGGACTATAGACTTTACTTAGTCTCTTGCCCCTAAATCCCCACATGCGAGGATAGGCAGCGAAAAGCGCTTTGAGATTGAGTCAGCCTGAATGGGTTGAAACCGAACCCGAAGGTTTCAAATGAACGGGGTTTATGCTCCAAATGAAGCCGCATCATGATGTTAGAGTACTATTCGTATGTATTTTTTCAAAAAGAATGATATGAGATAGGAACCAAATGGTGGAAGACTTGATATCCATTTCCACGGATGGATCAAAGTTGAAGATAAGCACCAGCACTGAGAACTTCTTTGATCTTTTTTCTGTTTTTTTTTTTTTTAATTTTATTCTCACCAGCAACGAAATGCAATAATTTAACTTTTCCTCCGTTAAATTCAAGAACTGCAACTAGAGAAAATTGGGTGACATTTAATATTTCATTAACAGGAATATGTATCATAGTATTAAAGCCATTTAAAAGTTAGCAAAGTGTATCAAAATAAGATGGGTGGGATAACCCTGTAATCTTAATTTCCTTTAGAAAATGAATTAACTGGGCCTTTAGAAGAATGTAACAGTGGAAATAATCAAAATTTGAAAAATTTGATTTTGCAATGCGTTAAAAAGAGAAGAATACACCAAAGTATCAAGAGTTATGAACGAGAGATTCCAGAGTTCTGAAATCTAGGACTAGAAGCCAGCATTTTAATCGGTTAATAAATATTTTTGTGAGGCGAATAATTCCTATCAAAATAGGTAGAAAGGTAAAGAGGCGACTCGATGTAACAGTGTAAAATCATTAATAGGCTATGGTCTAGGAACGGAGGGCCAATTACCAAATTTAAGTGATAAATACGTATTTATATTATAATTTTCAGGAAATCGGTTTCTTATAACATATTTTTTGTAATGTTAAAAGTGGTTGAAATTTGTTTAGATGTGTAGATTCCGCTGGAAAATATTGTGAAAATATTGCCTTAAATCTATGTGGTTATGAAAACACATTCTAGAATCAATTATAATAATAAGCCCAAGGTACTTAAATATGTTAACGCTTTCAATTTAGAAACATATTTTGTTGCAGTTAATTAAGATTGCTACAAAATTTTATATTAGAAAACCTTCGACAGAAGAAGCAGCTGAACAGCGTACATTTTTTTCATTCAGTTGCATGAAAAAAGAAACTTCGGGTCAAAATCATTTTCACTTAAAAACTGGAAACATTAATCTTACATTATAATTATTATCAATTTATACAACGCAAACCATGTCCTAACCAGGTTGAAATCCGAATTTACATCAGTAATTAAATTTATCGGACTTACCAAACCATATGTTAAGCCTACATCATCTGCAAAAACAATGAGACGGCCTTTGAAAGGTAGAAATATTGAGTTAATATAGATCAGACATAGAAGTGTTCTAGAACAGATCCTAGAGGCAGCAATAAATTTATAGGTCTTATTTCACTCCTAATGCCTTAATCTTTACAGCCGCACCCGAAAGGCATTCTTTTTTTTCAGGCAACTAAAATCACGTTAGATGAGTGGTTGCCTGGAATACAACAAGTCCAATTACACATTAAATTCTCATTAAATGTTGAATGCGATCCATGTAGAGAAATTACCACTGAGCATAAAAATCTTTATTTCTCTCTCTGTCCCATTTTTATAAAAACGTAACACATGCTCAGGCACTTTTAATGTATTCATATCCACTTGTGTTAAGTGTTAGTTTCTGTAAAAAAAAAATGCTGTTAGAAATTTTACTAAAACCACAGGAATTTAAATTTTTTTAAAATGCTCTTATAGCCTGCAATGGGCTCACAGAAAAGTAAATCTTAAAGTGCTTTCGTACTGAGTACTAAGGGCTGAGATTTCCCGCCAAGACGATGCAAAATGATTCGAATGGGAAATGTTGGCTAAGTAGTTATTGAAAATTTCACCAACTTCAAGTTTATCATAAACGATACGATACGAGACAAATCGTTTTAGGTTTATTCGAGGAAGAAAATGATATTGATTTTAATGTATTCATATCCACTTGTGTTAAGTGTTAGTTTCTGTAAAAAAAAAAAAAAATGCTGTTAGAAATTTTACTAAAACCACAGGAATTTAAATTTTTTTAAAATGCTCTTAAAGCCTGCAATGGGCTCAAAGAAAAGTTAATCTTAAAGTGCTTTCGTACTGAGTACTAAGGGCTGAGATTTTCCGCCAAGACGATGCAAAATGATTCGAATGGGAAATGTTGGCTAAGTAGTTTATTCGAGGTTTATTCAAGGAAGAAAATGATATTGATTAGTTTCTACTCATCTCTTGGATTCCTTCTAGCTTCCTTTAACTTATTTTTGCAAAATTTCTGTCGGCATTTTGGAACTTTATACTTATTTTATATTTAAGCAAAGACTTTTGTATATATTTTCCAGACTAACATTCATGGGATTCCTAATACATTTAAAGCGCAACTTATTTCTTTATCGATTAGGAGCACTTGATACTTGCAGTTTTTAATATTTAAAAGAAGATCGTAGGAAGTGGAGAGATTCAAGAACTTCTTGTCAAGGCACAGAACCAATAATAAAGCTTAGCTCAGTGAAGTCAATTTTACAAGGTCAATTGTAGTTTTTCCCTTTCTTCGGTCGTGTTGCTCGCATAAAACACTTGTTTTTATTTAGTGAGAGCGTCATTAACATATATGATGTACAATCGATTCCCATTGTTGGTGTTGCTGCTATGATACGATTAAAAAATTTGTATCTTCTTCTTCCGCTTCTGCATAATTCGCTGTTTGAGTGAGAGGTCAGACAATTCATTTCAAATGATTGCCTTACTTGTGCACCACTGTTTTCACTTTTTCCATTTTTTTCCCGAACTGTGAACTGATGGTCAGCTACTTCGATGCCGAGTGTATCACGGAAATTGAACTTAAGTTGCTCACATCGCCTGGCAATCTAAACAGAAGTCTTCCAGGAGACATTAGCCATAGCAAACATACGGCAATCAAGGCAATATTCCACGAAGATATTACCATCTTCATTAAGACCATCGCTGCAAGATTAAATAATTCAATACTTGTGAAGTGTTCTTTGATAAATATTTAACAGATCAAATTTTTAAATATTCCCCCGGCACTTTAACAATTCAAGTGGCGCAAACGATACAAATCATAGCCAATAAAATGTGGAAAAACCTTCCAACCTGTGAAAATTCAAAGCAATTATTGTCGGAACTCAACAAATTTAAAACAAATAAGATTCTCTTAAGACGAATATCTGAATTATCTACACTTATTGCTTCATGCACAGGCAATAACCATCTGAGCAATACGAGTAAAGTTACGCCTTACCGACGCTGACCTCTGCATTGGCTTAGGGGAAAAGAACTCGCGGGAGGCTACTTTCCACTTTCTATGCCACTGTCCCAGCCTCAGTAATATGAGGCAAAGAATTTTAGGAAGTTACCATACTACTTTTTTCAGGTTCGCGACTGCAGTAGATTCGCTGTAACCTACTGAAAGACCAAATGACAAACGGGGAACTAAATGACGAGAGAGAAAACAGAAGCCACTACTAGCAACCTACTCCCATGACCTCCCGATTCCCCCAACTGCGCTCCACAATGAGTCTAAACAGACCTAAGTTAAATGAGGTACTAGAGTGCCTTGACCTCCAGATACCATGTCACCCTGCAAACCTAACTTACCTCTATCTAGTACGATACCTAGGTACATGGCATGTCCCATCTATAAGGGAAATGTCAAATTTTGGACTTATCTTTTTACGAGCGCAAGGTTTAATTAATTCCTAGCACTTAAAGCGTGGCGCATTAAGTGTTATAAGATCATAGTTCAGAGTTTCACTGATTGTGGGAAGGAACTTGCCGGCGTCACATCATCTGCACGCACTGGCTTTTATTTGCTTTCTTGTAGGTTCAGAAGTAGTTTGTTGAAAACTAAGGTCTGCTGAAGAGGTCATCCTATTCCTCTTTAAGAGTTGCGCCTCGATCTTTAACATGGTGCTTCTATTGTCGCATTGATGTTCCTTTTGCAGAGCGTACATATTATCAAGTTGCTTAATGTCGGATGAACTCCGTCATTTTTTAAGTTCCTTTGGATATCGGAAACGTTAACACTGTTAAATGTTCCTTCATTGTCAAGAAAAACAACCAATGTGTATTTCGTACCAAACCATTACTTTACCTTTTGTGTAAGCATATTGATTTTGGGTTGGACTTCTTGGGTGTAGTTTAGTGTGAACATGAGTGCCGAACAGTTTTTACGAGGTTTCTAAGGTAAACAATGATAGGCTTACCTTTCTTGGAAATGAAGACCACCATAATTTCTCTTCAGCTTTTTAGCACATGTCTGAAATTAATGTTATAGTTTGAGTTTGACAGGCGTTCTAAGAACCGTTTCACAGTCTGCTTCGCTTTTTGAAGAATGATTGGTATAATTCCTTCCAGTCCAGGGGACTTTTAAGAGGACAGTGATTCTATAGCCCAACTTTGTTTCTCAATGAATGTCCTTTAGTGGTGTAGATAGCGCTCTTGTATTTTCTCTGACTGGATTTGTATTTGTCCCAGTCAGAACAGAGATTGGAGCTCTTGGCAGCATCGAACAATTTTCTCGAGTCTTTTCGAATTCATTGCAGCTCTACGGTCCACTTACAATATATGGGGGGTTTTTTGATCCAATGATCTTTGTATACCATGTTTTGTTAAAGGCATGGGTTAAGATCGTCCCTAGGTTTTATCCTGTAATATCGATTTCGACAACTATTCTCCAATTGTTATTTCTGTGATTCTTATGCGATTTAGGGGGTATGTGTGTTTTCTGGTATTGAAGTTGAACACTCTCTGATAATAAAAGGATATCTTTAAAGATAGTCAATTGCAAACAAATAGGGTACCACAGTGAATCAACAGGATGATAGCTAACACTTGTCAACAGTTTTCCACTACTACTGCTGGTCGTCATTACTTAGGAGCGTGGAGATGTTTAATTTAATAGAAAATTTAATTATTACACAGGGTCTACTTTCACTTTAATTAACTGAGTCGGTCTCAAATTTTAATAAGTTCAGCCATTTTATTTTACCTCGAATTATCCAAGATTTCTGAGCTAGAAGAGGCCCCCTTTCTTACACAAAATGTAGAAAAGGTTGGTGCTGGCCAAGGCCGCCAAGTAAGGGACTGTGATGGAGATTTATTTGGGTTATCTTCAGCATAGTAGCCAGCAGTCTGGCACGACTTCCTTCGTATGGCGACTTTTAAAGGTCGGGTCTTACATCGAGTGTTCCTTTCCTTAAAGCTAGCCTTGTAAAGTGGCGGCAGTGACGCGTGATCATGTGTACCGCCAGTTCCATGCCATATTTGGTGTGACTGGGACAAACTGGGGATTGAGGTGTCTCAGTGTGCTCTTAATCCTGTCCATAGCTATGTAAGGACCATGAATGTTCAATCGGTCTTTAAATTTGGTAAGGTATAAGAATTCTTTACTATTGACAATATGTACTTAAGCTTTGAACCATAAATTAAGGTATATCCTTGTATCCGTCTATATTCTATGTAGACTATATTCCTTAGTTTTAGCAGCTGCAATGGGTCGTTAAAAAGTATCCTGTTCTGGATTGCCAAGGCGAATTATCGTATAGGAGTTTTCGTTCGTCAATTATATGTTTATCTTCTGCCGTGGCATCTCTATCTGCTTGAGGATGGTTGGGTGGTTAAACTATTCTCTTTTCGGGCAGCCACCGACCTGACCAGGTTTGGAGGGATCCCTGCCAGGGAAGTACATTTTTGAGCTTACTTCCCTCAACATTGCTTACTCCTTTATTCCTCTCTCGTTGTTCACGGTCACGATTTTTAAACCGTCGAACCCCTCTTTTTGTGCTGGCGCGTTGCTTAATAAAAATCGGGATGCTTTGCTTTTAACGACAGGATCACTATTGCAGGAGTTAAGGTGAGCAACAACCGTACAGACACTATCTAACCTTGAATTTGCCCTGTCATCAATTTATTGTCCTCTACGTGTTCGATTTGCGAAGTACAAAGCGACCTAAGAGGGTCCCGTCGACTTCTCTTTTTCTCCTTTTGGAAGGGTTCTGAAGCGGAAGTGTGTGCTTGCGCTTTGAATAAATTAGTTTTATCAATTTCCCTATGTTTTATGTCTCAGATGCAGCAATATAGCAGAGACAGCAAATTTTGGTGGTCTTCGCAGAGGTATAAGCAATAAGCGCGTTCATCGTAGAATCGGATGCCGAACGGCCAAAAGTACCAGAGAAGGAACTTGAGGTTGTAGCCCTTTCGGCTATCTCTCGATCGCGACTTCTGGATTTAGTTCTTCTGAGTAATAGGCTCGCTCCCTTCTAAGTCTATATATTAAGCACGCTGCACGCCCACTTTTTCCGAATAGAAGCAGATGACGATGTGGAGAATTAGGACGAGCTGCTGATGGAGCAAGTTTCGTCGTCACTCAAAAGCAGCATCTCAATATTAATTGTGGCGATTTTCCAAGTAGGGGCTCTTAGCTTCAGTCGCCTGGTCTTAGGTTGTATTGCTCAGAATAGGATTCAAGGTACCCGACTCAGTTACGCACGTCCTTGTTTTTTTCAATTTTTTGTTTATTTTGTTTTGTTATAAAAAATATTCTAGCCAATCAATCTCTGCAAACGTTGGATATGCCAAATTTTCAAAACAGGGACTCATGCAATGATCTCCAGTGCAAATTTCGCAATGACCATTGATTTTCCTGCTAGATTGGTGTTTGTCAATTGATGGCTGCTAATGGATAAAGTCATGCCTTTCTAAGCTTGCAAATTTGCTTGGCTTGATGACCAACAAAATACATCTAAGAGCAAACTGTGTGCACATTTTTCCACAAATTCCAGCAATTACAGAAGTTTTGCCATGACGTTTGTTGTACGACTCATAACCAATGCCTTTTTAAGAAGCGTTGGGATGATGATAGTGGCCGTCAATGCATACCATGCAATTTTGTTACTGTAAGTCCAGCAACGAAAGTACTACATTGATGAAGGGGATTTGTTGCTTTAAGGTACATGACTACCAGCTAGCTACTTCGATTGGGACATTCACAAACAGACAACTGAGGAGGAATTTGTGAGCAATGATACAGTAAAAGAATACCTATACCATAAAGTTTGAAAAATGCAGACAATAATTGTCAAATTTTATTAGCAGAAGTTCGCATGTACATTATAGTATAATAGTAAACTTTAATTTTTCGATTTATCTTTGGAGTTAATAATTGTGTGATATCCGTTTGAATTTGAACAGTGTCATCTATATTTGCATAAAAGAAGATGTCCGTATTTGAGTACGCAGAATACTCAACCATTGGAAAATAGAGAATGGAAACGAATTTTCCAGAAAAATGGAAATTTGAATGGAACCCTGGATGGGATAAAATCTTCCCAAAAGATGCCAAGGGGGTAGAAATATCAGCACCCCATAAGATATTCAAGTCAGTTCTAAAATATAATTTGAAACGTCAATTACAAGTAGTGATAAAGTGGTTTAGGTAAAAGATAAAGAAAAGTAAAAGTTGTTGAGATAACGATTAAATTGTAAATTGTAATTGTATTGAATAAAGCGATTGTATTGATAGGAATAAGTTCTGTGATTTGTACTCACGAAAACATTTTGCAATAGTAATTACTCGTATTATACATACTTTTGAATAATAATTTGTAATAACTTATTAAATGAAGCAATGTATATATTTTTTTAAACGATATTCGGGTATTTATTTACACGAGTTAACGAGTTAACTTGATTGAGTATTTCTATTCCAGTTCCTCCCGATATACTAAACGAAGATTCTTCATCCGACCTAGCTGTTCCAGAAGGTGAAGATGTCATTCTTACTTGCAAAACTACAGGAAACCCGAGTCCAAGAGTTATATGGAAACGCGAAGATGGGGAATTGCTCGTAATCAAAAAACCAGGAAGCAGAGAAATGTTGAAAGGTATTTAAATAGCTTTGTATTAATTAATTATTGAGTAATAACTTTAAATCCTTTTTTTTGGAAATGTGTTGTAACGAATTTCATCCGAAAAGTAGAAACTTTTACTTTTACTGACTTAAGTCTTTCTTAAACTACTTTGATTTTTAACAAGTAGACACATTCGTACCTAGACATTTGAGTAAAAACTTACAGAAGGATATAAATGCATATTGATTGTTTATTACTACTTAGTGCGAATGGAATTAATTCTTTATAATTCTTTAATTATTTCAAAAACTTTCGTCGCAAGTAGTGAGCTTTGCAATAAGATATGGATATTTTTATTATGTAAATACTTTTGATGCATTTTTTTTTTTTTTTTTTAAATAGGTTGAGGGATATAATATTTGGAAGATTTTAAATGATTATACATTAAAATTCCTTATGATTCTTACAATTATTACTTTGTTTTGCTGTTTTCGTTGTGAGCCTTTTTGCCCTCCTGATGTTTTGTTGGTTTTTACTATTTTGTTGTTACTGTTTAAATTGATGTTAATGTTATTGTTGTTGCTAACTGTTAATGATTATTTTTTTAAATACTGATGTTATTGTTGTTCTTGCTTTATGTTTCTCCTATGTTTCCATGTTGGTGGCTGTCTCATAACTTGGCCATCCTACATGCCTCTGCTGCTCCCTTGGTGCTCCATCGGTGGGATGATGGCTTCAGAGGGTCACCGTTCCTTCACCCACCGAACCGAAGTTTTAAAGTTGATTCGCCGTTGCCATATGTCTTATTATGTTGGCCGTCCGACTGCACACCACCGTTGCTCCTCCGTAGCTCCCACGTTAGGGTGTAACTATCAAAGAGATCATCATCTCTTCTCCTATTGAACATTTGCTTTGCTAGCTCCCTAACTAGCTGCGTCCAAACATAGTGCGAGATGTGATACCTCATAAGTTTTTGTTTCGTTGGCTTTTGTTGGGATGTAGGTTCCGGGTTCCTTTCCGAGGTCTGTGGTCGGTGGGCCAATGGCTCATGGGACCATGACTGCCCTCTACCACCAAAGCGTGATCTTCGCACTCAAAGGAATGAAGGGAACGAAGGAACATGAACAAGGAAAGAGGGTGACCCTTGTTGCAGGGAAATTAACCGTAACAAGTAGTATCAATTGAACACAATAACATACTACGTATCTTGTTATCAAGCCCCCCAACTTGTTATCAAATTTTATCGCGGTTGTTTTCAGCATCCAGAAATACATAAAAATGAAATAAAATGAATCTGGTTTTGAACTTCACAAACCATACAAAATTGCTCCAATGGCTTACATTACAATCTCCCAAAGGTATTAAAATTGTTTGGTCATAGCTCATCCTCTATTCCAACGCTCATTTATAATAGCATTCCAGCTTTAAGCTCAAGTATCTGTTTACTGCACACTTTGCCGCAGCAAAACTTCCAGTTTGTGCTTTGTCTCCGCCTACACATGATTGCGTTGAATTTTCAATGGGACTTTCGCTCTCGTGTAGAAAGAAAAAGTAGTTAAAGATCTCACCTCCTACAGACCCATTGCACCTAAATCTCTTCTTTTCAAGGCTATGGAACGCTGTGAATCGTCATCAATTTGGCGAGAGGAAGACAGTTGCACTTGATATTTCTAGGACACTTAACATAGTTTGGCATCATACTTCTGTCTACTCTTGTCTACTTCTTTTAATCCAATAAATTCCTTTACTAACTATAGTACTCTCTGCTTTTCATACTGATTCTAGAACTCACGTCCCTGCTATTCGATTTTATAACAGGAACGGCAGCGTATGTTAAGGACAAAAAATTAATTGGGGAATCACTAACAGAGTAGAATTTGATGCTTCAAAACACAATGCTGCCTTCTGTGGTTAAAGCGAAAGCCATTATCCATGAATAGCGATCGTATCGTTGAAACCGGAAAAGTTTCCATTCTTGGTATGTGTGTCAATGACGACCTACGTTGGAATGCCTATATATTTAACGTCTCTTAAAATGCTGCCAAATGCTTAGGTTTCCTCAAGCACTGTAAGAAATACTCTCCTCCCCCTCTGATCAGGAGTTGATTAATAATAATAACGAATAATCATTCGCTAAAAACTGAAATACAACGCCAACATCTAGTCAGGTGCGCCTAGAGCATATCAGCACCTGCTATATAGGATACAGGAGATACTAATATCAATTAGGCAATGGACACCCTCGAACACAGACGTAGTACCCCGTATCTCTCTCTGTTTTATCGCAATTTCCACCACCAGTGCTCCGTAGAAATCGTCATTAGCATTCAGCCCCTTCAAACTTTTAATCGTAACATCCGTCTTGATATGGAACCTCATTAGTGCACTCTCAAGCCCACTTTCGACCGTACTCTAAAATAAAATGATTCATTTCTTAGCCGTACAACTCGCTTACGGAAGACCCTGCCAAGCTCTCTATTTCCTAGTCGTTAAAACTTGCAAACATTTACGACTAAAGTACATCGGTACCTCTCTTTTCTTCCTACCTCAATTTCCTTTCTTTGAAACCCTTGAATCCCTTGAGCGCGTGCTAATTACTACAATATATATTTAAAAAAACAAAATACCAGAAGAAAAGGAAACGCAAGTGGACTTCAAGGTAGGTGTAGAAGAGAAGCTAAAAACATTGGGCTGTATTTTGTTTGCAATAACAGACAAATTTCGCATCAAGGTGAAAGATGACGAAAAAATATTGTTCCTTGGATAAACTATAGGACAATTATTTTTCTGCTTGAAACTGCGGCGCCCTTGCTCTTTACATCAAAAATGTTTCTTAAACAATAGTGGCATCTTAAAGTACATTGGGACCATCCAACTTCAGGAAAACAATCAACGCTAACTCTCACCTTGGAGTAATAAAATATAGTAATTTGTTTTCATAGGAGGAGTTAACAAAATAACAATGTTAATATGTATCATATTTACGCGTAATAATAATACGAAAAGAAGACACTTTAAGATAATAAAATGATCTTACAATGAAAGGCTATGTTATCAAATTTGAACATGAGATAATTTGATATGTAAGAACAGAAAAGTAAGTAGAAAAACTTGAATGCTATAGTAGAATCCAATGGCGTTGCGGAACGCTGTGTTTATGATGCAGGGGCGTTAAGTGTTGAAAGATACATAACAGAAGAAAAGATAAGGGGCCACTTATCTCAAGTTGAAATTGATTCCCGTCAGGTCGTCTCCTTCTTCGGACTACGTGACTACAAATGCGAGGTGCTGTTTCAAGAATGGAGTAGTTGTCGGTTTCGAAACGATTGAAAGTTAAGCATTTTTAAGATTTTTATTAGATATTCTGGTTGTTCATCTTCTCAGTTTTTATTGTTGCAGCATAGTGGTTTTATGAGTGTGTATAGTTCAATACAAAAAAAATGTAAAAGCTGTACTACAGTGAATTTTAGTATGTGATATTGAATGCGGGTGTCTAAAGAGGTTAGGCCACTGCCTAAATGGTGGCTTTGTATTATACTTTGAAAAACAAGTGCTTCGAGATATTTCCCGGCCATAATCTGGGATATTATTTTCGCTTAGATGCTTGTTTTAAGTCGTCTTGTAATACTTTGTTTACATGAATTGGCGACAGAATAACATCGCTGAAATTTTTAAATGAATTCCTTTAATTCAGTAATTTTTTGATTAAGTTTCAAATAGGCTCTGCATCCATAATGTAGAGTTCAGGTTCCAATTTAGTGTGTAATTTGGTTAAAGCTGTCAGTTTCTTTACAGTGAATAGGTAAAGGATCTGATTCACTTAATACAAATATCCACTGAATGAGTTTTAATAAATGTCATACGGCAATAGTTCCTTTTACTATGAACGTTTTGCAGGAAAACCGAATTATCTTGATACCTGAAGTAAGTTATGTGTTTTTACATTGTGGTTTTTCGTGTGTGGAGTGCATTATTTGTACAAGGTGAAGCAAAAGTTATCACCCGATGTTCTTTGGATGTAAGTTTTTTTTTTTGAATAAAAAACTGGTTCTGCTTTTAGATTAGGTTTACCTAATGTGTTAAATTTTTCCGTTAAGTGGAAAAAATGATAAGGGTTAATTGGCCACCGCCAGAATTGTCATTTTCCATCACTTGACGGATATTCTCTTGGTGTCTTTTCAGTGTCTGAGGCTTGTTGATAAAATTATATGTGGCAGGATCTTTAGGAATAGGCAAATGGAAAAGTTCATGTAAGTTGAACATATTGATTTTTTAGTGCTATGTGAGTCACTAACAGTCTATCATTTTGATGAAAAACCGATAGTTGGGAAACATTCAACCATTTATATGTATTGTCGTAATTAAGAGATACAGGAAAAGCTTTGCTACAATATTAGATAAGAATCCCATTAAAAAGTTTCTTTAGAGTAATAATTGGATGAACGAAATTACGGATACAGGATATAACATGATACTACACTACAATATTTTCTCTTTCTCTACACTTATTTATATAATCGTTAAATACCTATACGTTTTCGTGGACTTTCAGCAAATTTGTTCACTTAGAAGCGTTTGCAACTAACTTGCAAGACAATCATCTTCTTTAACTTGCTTGAAAATTTCATTACAATATTAAGCGTCATTCGCATCGAGTACACCTTAACTCCATTAAGGATGCCTCTTTTTTTCTTTGATGACATCAAATGTGTGTCTCCCTTCTCTAGTAATTTGGGTATTTGAAATACCATAAAACAAAAGTTTGAGAACAGTGAGTAACGTATGTTTTTTTCCCCTCTTTGCATGTTGTATTAGTACACATAATAAAATTAGTGCAAATAATCGGAATAAAATTTTACGTATCCGAAATATTCGTCAAATTGTCCACTGGCATTTGAAATCTGATCAATTTTGAGGTTTTCAGAATTCGCAAACGAGATGTGCAAATTTTATGCAATTTTCATGAGTAACATTTCGATTGTCATGAATTTCTACAATATTATATGTAGTTTTATAATTATAAGAAAGTTTTCTTGAAGCTCCGACTTTCGTAGCGTTTATTTTCAAGCAAACTAAATCATTTATCTTATAACTGTTGTAGAATTGACTATTTTTCGATCCTAGTTTATTTTAATTTTGTTTTGAACTTACAAAACTCTCTTTAGCGGTTTGATGAGTATGATTTACCCTATATTTCAATTGATCATAATATGTGTTTATAAGTATTCGATAGTCGCAGTTGAAAAAGTTAATTTATAACTGAATATGAGTTCGTATGGGGCTGAATTTGGTAGAAAAATGGACAAGTATGTTGCAGCTTATGGAAAATATTTATTCAAGTTGTGACCTTTTTAGAGCGCCGCTAGTTTGAGGAGTTATATATATTTGTAATTTTGTGGGAACAAAATATAGGGTTTTCCAATAGGGACTTGACAACTTTGAATTTAATTTGTGAACGCACTCTTTCACTAATCGTCAAACTGTCACTATCAATTTATTCAGTAATCTCAACATTTCCATCATGGTAAAGTACACTAACGAGCTAGTTCTCCGATTGGGTTGTGGAGAAGATGCGCCAAGATGATGAATTTCATTGCAAAATCGTCTTCAGTGACGAAGCTCATTTTTGGCTTAAAGAGATCGTCAATAAATAAAATATGCGTTATTGGTCGGGTGAAAACCCACATGTACTTCATGAATCACCACTTCATCGATAACGATCGTCACATTGCTGTGAATGGTCAGCGTTATCGCGCCATGATCACCGTTTATTTTTGGTCCGAATTTTAAGATATGGACTTGGACGACATGTGCCACAAGCCACACAGTACACGCTACAATCGATTTATGGAAGAGTAAGTATGGTGAGCGTGTTATCTCATGACATGGGCCAGTCGATTGACCGCCTCGTTCGTGGGAGCCGCTTGACTATTTTCTGTGGGGCTACGTTAAGCCATTGGTTTATGTGAGCACGCTGACGACGTTGGAAGAGCTCAGAGCCAATACTGAACGCGAAATAGCGGCCTCGTTGAAAATTGGATCCAACGAATCGACCGCTGCAAACGTGCCCGCGGTCTTTTTTACTTAAAAGAAAAAAGTTGTCAAGTCTAGAAAACCCCAGACAATGACAAGCACAACTGAATATATAATATGAAATTTTGTATATAAATAAGACACATTCCTTAAGGCCGAATGAGATGAGTTTTTTATATTTATTTTAGTACTAAGAAAATGAGTAGGTGGGAGTTCTTTTATTGGCCATAACACGCATCTTCATTAGTCAACAGTTTTGGACATACACTTTTATTTTATAACGTCTCAATATTCTTTGTTTTTCTTACGTTGAGTACAATGCGATGGCCCACACTGAGACTATGTGCTATTTTCCATGCTGAAAGATGTTTTGAAGACATCGAAATGACGCTTATGATGGTGATGTTCTCAATATACCGCTATTTTTCTTAGTTATCCTGAGTTTAAATGAATGTACCTAATGTTCTCATCTCATCTCCATCAGTCAACAGTTTTGTCGTCCACTTTTATTCTACATCTCAATTTTCTTTGTTTATCTTACGTGGAGTACAATGCGATGGCCTAAACTGAGATTATTTGCTATTTTCCGTGCCGAAAGATGTTTTGAAGACATGACGTTCTCAATATCAACCGCCATTTTTCTTAGTTTTCCCGGATTTTAAACAAGTGTACCTTATAGTTAATAAATGTAATTAACTATTTGTTCTAGAAATTACTTACGACCCTGTGTTACAGCAACACTGCAAATGAGAATTATTTGACACAAAATCAGACATTTTCATACAACCAAAAATAAAGAGTGATTTATCGTGAGGTTTGATTTTCAATAGGCTTTTTTTGACTCCTTGCAAACTGCTTTGTCAGCTTAGTTCAGTATCGTTTGGCAAGTCATCATGGTAAGACTCACACTACAACAGCGTGTTTAAATTGCTCAGCTGTATTACGAAAATCAGAGTTTTGTGAGAAATGTTTTTCGTGCGATTCGAGGAACTTACGGTGGGCATAATCGACCAAATGAAACCACTATTGCCAATACCATTCGCAAATTTGAGTCCCAGTTTACATTAGTGGATGATACTCGACCGGTTGGACCACATCTAGCACGTAGTGAAGGGACTATAGCAGCTGTAACTAAGGGTGTAGGCGAAGACCGTGACAAATCGATTCGGCGTCGTTCTCAGCAGCTTGGCTTCGCCTATTCGACAACTTGGCGCATTTTACGTAAGGATCTCAGCCTAAAAACATACAAAATTCAACTTGTGTAAGAATGATGTGGTTTATGGGATGGTGGAATCACTGGTCCATATTTCTTCAAAATTGAAACAAATCAAAATGCTACCGTCAACGGTAACCGTTATCGCGCCATCTTAACGGACTATGTACTTCCTGAAATTCAGGCACATGGTTCCGGTGAGCTCTGTTTTAAAGAGACGGCGCTACGATACGCTACGCTACGATCGCCTGGATCGTGCGATACCACACCTTTGGACTATTTTCTCTGGGGATATGTAAAGTCTCAGGTCTAAAGGGATAAGCCTTTGGACGCCAACATTACTCGTGTTATCCGCGAGATACAAGTCCCTATGCTAGAACGAGTCGCACAAAATTGGACCTTCCGAAAGGATCACCTAAGACGTAGTCGTTTCCAATATTTACAAGACATCATTTCTAAAAAGTAAACGGCGTGAATTGTTTTTTAACCGATAATAAAAATGTTAAGTTCACATTCAAATTTATGCGTTTTATTTTACATTATAAATCAAACCTCACGATGAATCACCCTATACATAGAGACTTGAGAATATCAGTAATAATAATAATATAATAATAAAAATAATAATAATAATAATAATAATAAAAACCAGACCTATTGTTATGTATTTTATAAGATAATGCTTTTTTATCTTTTTATTTATTTTTTTAAATATAGTAAGATCTATTTGTTTGCAAAGTCATCGTCTGACTTTTGAAGCGTCAACATATCTTCGTTACTCACTTTATTCGTACTCGAACTTAATCTCTTCTATACCTATCCCGTTCTTTCCTTTACGGGCACAAAGTACTTGCCTTTCTCTTTAATCGCCGCGTGATTTATTAAATTCTAATTTCCTGTGGGTGTTTAAAACATGGGGATATTGGGGCCAAAAGGAAACGCGGGGAATCAGTTTGACATTTTAACTCATTTGTCACCTGATCAACCCAAGGCTGAGAAAAATAAACGTTTCAACTCGCCGCTTGATTTCCCAGAGCTACCAGTCGTATGCAACATCAAAAATCCTAAATTCGTTCTAATATCAGCGAAAAACGTGGATAAGCCAAGTAAGTATTTTCTTACTGAAAAAATCAAATGACTCGGTTAGTAAAGAATATGAGAATATTTTGAGTACTCCGGCGTTAAAACCCGGACCCTACAAATTAATTTTTATCGTTCCCTTGATAATAATAATAATAATAATGTTTCAGAAATGAAATCTCAGGGAGTAATTAAAGTGTACAAGTTTACCAAAAAAATTGACGATATGATCCAACCAACTGGGCTTATGGTTTTAACTTTTGAGCTTTTCCATATTCCCCAAGCCGTAGAAATAGGGTGGTACAAGACAAAAGCTAAGCAATACATTCCTTCACCGATGAGATGCCGCAATTGCCGACTTCTAGAGCATACAAAAAGGTGCACTAGAACAAAAACTGCAATCTTTCCCCTCACGTACCGGAAAGCTGCACAAGATTAATGTGCGCAAACTGCCAAGAGGAACACCTCTCTTCCTCAAAAGACTGTACTAAATTCAAACAAAATAAAGAAATCCTGACAATTAAAATCAAAAATAAATGTAGTATGGCCACAGCCATATGCATCTACAACTCTCAAAATCAAGTGCCAGTTCCAAACTCTACAGCCTTCTCTCAGCAAATAAAAAGGTTTACACCCAACCTAATCTAAATATTGCAAAAGCTTCCTGTACCCCCACCCCACACAGTCAGGAAAGCAAAGCTACTCCACCTTAATCTTCCACCAACCAATCTCCCAAATTCCCTTCGTCACATCTTTGCCATGCACTTCACAAGCGATATTAGATAAAAAACAACAAATCTCTCCATCTCCACAAACCAATTCAATTACTCTTCGCTCCGATAAACGATCTCGGTCTTCAGAAATAAATAATCCCACCTCTAACTCTTTGGAAAATACTGTAATGCTATCACAAACCAAATCTCTTCCAAGTCAATAAAACTTAAATATATTCTTACCCAACTCTCACAACACACATTGAAGCCCATAGAAAAAATACAGACAGACATCTTGAGCTCGACGGCCGCACTAGCTATGTGGAATGCAACTTCACCCCATTGCTCTGATGTAAATTGCAGATCTCTCCACAATCATTACATCATCATTACCCAATCATATACATTAAAAATAATCAACCATTACTATTATTTGCGTCTACATCCACCCCAGACAAAATTTTACCCAATCCGATTTAGAAAATATTATCCAAAAAGTACAACTATCATATAATTTAACAGGGGATTTAAATTCCTGGAGAAAGCAATTGGGCTCCCTACTAACCACCAAAAAGGGTCACATTATGGAGAATTTCTTCTCCAAATCAGACCTTATAGTTCTTAATGAAGGTTCTCCTACTCACCTTCCAACTTTCTTGGTTTAACCAAAAACTATCCAGGCTAAGAGCGGTAAAATTTAAGATTTGAAGGGCTTTTAGAAAAAAACCCACCCAAGTTAACCTCTTAATCTACAAAAAAACCAGTGCCCTTTTTAGGAGAACTCTTAAAAACAGAAAATTTAATAGCTTTGCCCAATTCAATGCGTCAATTAATCCAAAAACATCAACATGTACGGTTTGGCAAATAATCAGATCTCTCACAGGTAGTGCCTCCCCTTAAAATATTTTGTCAATCAACACATCCACAGGAGCCATAACTAGCACTAAGGAAATCAGTAACCACCTTGCAGACACTTGGTCCACAAAATCCCACCACTCCAATTTCCTACAGGCTTTTAACAACGATATATATAGTCTTAACTTTACACCACTACCGGTTACAAATGCTGCAGCGCTCCGCATTGACAATGATATCATCTCTTTTGAACTAGAAATCTGTTTAAGCAGATTACAAGGCAAGACACCAGGACGGGATAAGATATACTACCTTGTGTTAAAGAACCTTCCTGATACAACCAAACTAAGGCTATTATCACTCTTTAACAACATATTTACCAAAGGAATCACCCCTCAAAGCTGGAAAACAGGTACCATTATCCCAAATCTCAAACCTAAAAAAGACATCGCTTTTACCAATAGCTATTGCCCAACCTCGCTGATCCCCTGTATATCAAGACTTTTTAAAAAAATAATTGCAAACAAGTTGTTATGGTTCACCGAATACAAAAATGTTTTAAGTTCCAACCAGGTTGCTTTTAAACCTAAGAGAGGATTCATATTGACTTTTTTGTAACAAAGTGCCCTAACGGCACGCAACCATATCACAATCCTAGCACTTGACTTTGAGAAGGCCTTTGATCGAGTGGGCCTTATCTTATACAATTTGAGAATCTGGGGCCTTGGTCCCAAAATTTTCCATAGAAAATGTTTCACAAATGTTCGCAATTTTTTTTTCAAAATTAAACCTCTCGATAACGGTATTCCTCAAGGATCACCTTTCTCGGTAATTGCAATTGCATTTAACCAAATAAGTTATCTTACTTCTAAACACAAAGATCTAAATCACTGTATCTATACAGACGATGTCTATATACTATGTAAATACAATAATAAGAGATAGAACTAAAGCAATATTTTCCACTCTATTAAATGAGATCAGCCAATGGTCTGAAACCTCTGGGCCTAACAATGCTTTAGAAAAATGTAAATTAATCCATATCTGTAGAAAACAGAATTGTACTAACTTAGAACTAACAATTAATAATAAAAACCTTAATGTATTAGGTCTTATTATAAACAATATAGTAAATACAACTGGAAACCGCACTGTACTAACCTAAAGAATTGAATAAAAGTAAAGCGCACGTAAATACACTTTGTAACTTAACGAAAATACTAGTTTTAAATAAAATCGATTACGCTTTATCCATCTATGGCTCTTGCCCAAAGTCTACAAAAAAAAAATTATCACACCAGCATACCACCAAGCAGCAAAGAAAAGCCTAAGTGCTTTTTCAACAACACCACTAAAAAACATTCTTGCCGAAGCGGGACTGCCAACAATAGAGGAGCGGTATCAAGAAATAATCACCAAACTCAACGTAAAATTATTCTTCAAATCAGGGTCACTTATTCACAAGGATACCTGCAGAGCACTTACCCACACTCGCAGCAGAAGAATCCCATCCGCTATACACCTCATCCTTGAGGTACGAAAAGAACTGGAGTTACCACTAATCAAAGCAGCCAAATTTGCTCCACAACTTCATTCTTGGTCTTTTCACAAAGACTCAGTTATCCTTGATCTACAAGAACTTCGGAAGGACAGCACCAACAACGCCATTTTTAAAGCGCGATTTTCCGAAAACTGTTGTTCTTTGAAAATATAGGATGGAATTTCATATATACAGATGGGTCAAAAACAGATTTTAACACCGCTTTTGTAGTAGTAGCCCAGGACGGTTCTGTTCTTACACAAGGTAATGTATCTAATATTACTTCGATCTACACAACCGAAGCATTAGCCATTCTGGAGGACATCAAGATCAGTGTATTAAGAAAAGGGAAATGGACGATTTGTTCTGATAGCTTATCAGTATTACGAGCCGTTGTCAACCCAAGAAACGACGCAGATGTAATAGCAATATTCTTTCCAAAGCCAATACAAAGTTAAAGCTTATCTGGACTCCGGGTTATGTAGGTATAAAAGGTAATGGATTAGCAGACGCCGCAGCTTACATGGCACTTAACAGTCCTACTTTCACATTTAAAAGCATTTCTCGGCTTGATTTAAAAAGGCACATTAATCAAATATGTTATTGACTGGGAACACTACAAGCATCATTACAGCCTTACTAACCCAACCAAAGTTAGGCCTATCTTCCCTTTGGATGTTAGTAAACCCGACCTTAAGACTTTTATCCGACTACGCCTTGGTCAGACGGCCCATACTCACCAACACCTACTCAAGAACAAACTTCCACCTATCTGCCCCAACTGCTTTTACACATTAAACATGGCTCACATATTAAGTACTTGCTTCCAATTAGGACACCCAAATCTCTAAAACATCAGTTGCGACTCCAACCTCATAGACATCTTAAAAGTACCAAAAAAGTGCAATATTTTAAAAATAAAAGAATTTGTTAGACGTCACAATATTATTATATGAAAATGTATTTATTTCCTAGAGCCGAAAGCCGTCGCTGCTAATTGCTCTTATCCTTAATATTATTAACAATTTTCAATTGTGTATTGATGTCTTAATAAATAAATAAAAAAAAAATTTGTTTGCTTGAATTTTTTTCAGTTGAATTCTATCCAGGTGCTTCGTTAAAACTTACTCGGTTAGAAAGACGACAAATGGGAGCTTATTTATGTATTGCTTCAAATGATGTACCTCCAGCTGTCAGCAAACGCATATCTCTTAGCGTTCAATGTAAGTAAAATTGAGTGTAAATCATATTATACCTATATAATTATTTTATTTATTTTGTATAATTACTTAGAATATAACTAGGTCAATTTTTAAATGGCAATCAAAACGGTATTTAAAGGAGGTTTTTTTTTGCAGCGTTAGACTTTTCAATAGGAACTAATTATCAAATCTGCCCTCACATTGAGCTTCCAGCTTTTAGTACATTTTGCCATTTCATTATGGAATTTATATCCAAAATCGAAGCTCTGTTTGCACAACTTGTAGAACACTTCATTGAATTAACTGTTGGTATCATCGGCCATCTGAACGTGGTATTTACTGCAGAATTGCAGTATTTGAAGTGAGGAATATCCTCAAGAAGTTCACTGAAGGCCATTGTTTCCAAAAAAATATACCGTATGGTTCGGATTTTACGCCGGTGGAATCAGCGATCCTTTTTTTCGTGAAAAATGAGACCGGAAAACAAAGTGCTGTTACCATACACCAGTACAAGGCTATGATCAACGATTATTTGAACCAAAATTTGAATGGGTTCAATGCGGAAAAACTGCGGTTCCAACAGGTTAGTGCTCCATCCAAAACTACCAACGAAAACACCGCTTTATTGAAAATACGGTTTGACAAGAGAGTCATTTCAAGAAATGGACCCGTAAGTTGGTCACCAAGATTGTGCGATTTGACGGCATTGGATTATTTTCTGTGAGAATACGTCAAACCACCAATTTATCCCGAGAAAAGTATGACTCTTTAGAGCAATACGTTGTTCAACTAGTTCGCATTAAGTGACCCCAATGGCTCGAAAGAGTAGTTGAAATTTGGCTCTCTAGAATAACCATTCGCCGTGGACAAATGCCTAAAGTTTCACGAATGCATTTAGTAATTGATTTAGTAACCGCTTTAATGAAAATACAATTTGGCAAGAGAGTCATTTCAAGAAATGGACCCGTAAGTTGGACACCGAGATTGTGCGATTTGACGGCATTGGATTATTTTCTATGAGAATACGTCAAACCACCAATTTATCCCGAGAAAAGTATGACTCTTTAGAGCAATACGTTGTTCAACTAGTTCGCATTAAGCGACCCCAATGGCTCGAAAGAGTAGTTGAAATTTGGCCCTCTAGAATAACCATTCGCCGTGAACAAATGCCTAATGTTTCACGAATGCATTAAGTAATGGATTTAATAAATCCTTTTTATGTCTTCCATACAAAAAAGAGTATCAACAACAGCAACACGTCAGAATCTCATATTGTTCTAAAGTCCAGTAATGCACAAGAGCGCAAAACTGTTCTCATGTCTGCCGCAAACTCAACCGAACCAATAAAATCGGACAGCAGCTGCTATCTCAATGAGAATCTGACTAGACAAACACGGTTCCTGTTAAACAGTGCCCTCGCGCTCAAACCCAAAAAACAATTGATCTCTGTTCATACAAGATATGATATGTATATGTAAAGAATGAAAAAACCTTTCTTATTGAAAGCTCTAGAGGTTTGCTTGCTGCCGCTGTGACAAAACAGTAACTCGCGTAACGTAACTATACAATCAAATTTGTAATTTTGTTGTCATTACACCTCTGTCTTTCACCACTTTATTTTCATTATACCTTTACCCCGTTCTTCTCCGCCTTGTGCAGCACTTTGTTTCCGCTTTATTGTTTATTAATTTATTCTTTTTTTATTGTAATTTCTTTTTATTCTTTCTTTTTTTTCTGTTTTATGTTCCTATATGAAAAAACCTATACAGTGTAGGCCAAAAATTAACGAACAATATTATAAATGTACTCTCCAAGTGTTATGAGGGACTCAAAGAAAGAGAAAATTGAATACTTAAAGTGTTTTTTCTCCAATTGTTATCTGTGTTAGCGAAATAAGGTTTAAACTGAATATGCCAAACTTGCTTTATAATATACCATCCTAGGAACTTTTCAAAAGTGATAGATTTATTATAGTCTCGGATGGCGGCGTGGCGATTTATTGCAAATCGAACCTTGAGGGTGATACAATCATCAAGGCTAACGAAAACGGCATGGAATACATTCTTGTCGAAATACGAGATCCACTATGCACACTATCAATTCATAATTATTTGGGGTGATTTTAACATTGATTTGCCCAGACATGACACCCTGACTTTTCAAATGAAGGATTTAGTTTCTTCTGTAGGAATGAATATAATAAATGTGACTTATTCTACCCGTTTTGCAGAAAATCGTTAACATAGACTCCTGGATCTTATAGCTGTTTCTAGTCCTCCTTTAGTTCAGCTATTCGATCAACTTTCGGTTGATGTTTCTGATCATGATATATTATTCTGTGTCTATGAATTAAATTTATCCCAAAGTGTTTTTGACCACACATTCTCATATAGGGATTTTGATGCGATAGATCAAAATGCACTCCAACTTTTAACAAACTTCGAACAAAGTGTTCGAAGGAACACTTTATAAGGAACAATTTATAAAGAATATAGAAGCGCAGATCTTCTAATATTACTTGCTCTGAGTACAAAGTGGCACATAACCACTTAACCTTTATTGTATATACTCCTAAGAAGCTCTGGAGTAATTTACGTAAAATCGGTATCTGCAGCAGCAATGCTGCATCGAATTGCGAAATTACCCCTGACGAACTAAATCACTTTTTTCTGGGAGATGAGCGCAATGATTGAGATTTTGACTTCAATCGGACTTTTGATACGCACTCTGTTCTCTGTCTGGGAGATTTCGAAGTAGCAAAAGAAAATGTCGTTGTCCAACCCACAACAGCTCTTAAATCTAATTCCATTGGTGAGGAAAATATTTCAATACGCTTTATCAAGCTAATTCTACCCTATATTACCACTCATCTCACTCATGCAATTATCTGGTACATAACAGCATAAACTTTTCTTGCGATTTGAAAACTGCTGGAGTGTTGCCCATAGCAAAGAAATCTATTCCATATTCTCCTGCTGACTTCAGACCAATTAGCATTCTCCCTTGCTTATCAAACGTCCGCGAGAAAGTAATAGTTACACAAATTACTGAGCATTTAATATCCAATAAGTTGCTGAGTAATCAGCAATCTGGTTTTAGAGAAAATCAGACACGATATCGACAAGGGTAATGTTTCTGTTACTTATCACTCAATTCTATGTTGGAAACTAAGAAACTTTGGATTTAGTGAAAGAGCAGTAAAATTGGTATGTGCTCTCGTCAGTGTTCTTGAGAAGTGTGTCCAACGCAGCCTACTATAATTGTAGGAATGCCTTTGAACAAACTCTTTCAACTTCACAGTTTTGTTAGGAACAGTTATTTCAGTTTTGAGACCGCAATGATGATATATACAAAATTGCATAGACAGTTTGTGATATATTGATTAATTCCTATAAGTTCTATTAGAGTGTCGAGCAGCAGGAGATCCAAATAGGACTTGTGGCTAGGAAACGATGTATTACCCGTGACTGGTGGTGGAAATAGCGATAAAACAAAAAGAGACAGGGGACATTACGTCGGCGTTCAAGGTAGTCACTTGACTGTCCGATATTAGTATCACCTATCTGTTTTATCGCATGGGTTTGAATCCTATCTGGCGGTTGCAGAGATGTTTTAGGAGCAACTAACCAGATGTGGGCATTGTACTCCAATTTTGGGCGGATGAATGCCTTATACATATATTAAGGCCAGATCAGAGGGGGTGAAATATTTCTTGTATCGCTTGAGGAAACCTAGACATTTCGTAGCATTTTTGGTGACATCGAATATGCGGTCGTTTAAACGTTGGCTGTTCTTGACGCAAATACCGAAAATGAAAAGTTTTTCGTTTTCAACGATGCAAGTGCTATTCATGGATAAAGACTGAGTATTTATTTTTTTTTTTATTGTTTTATTTCATTATTTCATTACAAAAAATTTTCAGGTGCATTGTTAAGCAATTGAAAAAAAAAAATCTAAAAATGAAGTAATATTTGTGACTTTTTATACTTAAAGTACTTTACTATGTACTAAAAAAAAAAACTAATGTGGGTGGGATGACCCTTATATTAACATAAATATATAGAAAGAAAAGATATATTTTTAAGAACAAAAATCCAAGAAGATGAAGCAGAGTTCAAGAAAAAGAAAAAAATAAATTTTAGTTATGTTATGTTTATTTTTCTTTATGGGATAACTTACACCAGAATATTGGAGAAAATGTTTTCTAATTTGGAATATTCTGAGTCGATGAAATTTTGAAACTGAGGGAGCAAGAGCGGCACGAAAGCAAAAGGTCATAGATAATAACGGCTAATATGTATTTGATTCAAATTGATTTTGAATAAAGAAATTTTTTTTTTTTAAATATACCAAAAACCTCATTCATTTACTTCCTCAATCAAAAATCAATTTACACTGTAGTTGCGATTACTGCTGAAAGTGGTAGTTGATGAGTTAGGATCACAATCGCTATTTCCGACATTCCGGTGCGTGATAGTTAATCTTAGTGTTAATTTGAAATTAAAATTTAATTTAATTGTTAAGTTAAAAAACATTGCTCTGATTTTAGAACTTCCGGAAAAACATATGTAGTTAGTTAGGTTGCTAGGTTGATACATTTTTATACAAAATTTGCGTCTAATTAAGGTTTGGTCAATAGTTGACCTGGAAAATGACTCTGTATTTAGATTTTGCTTTAACGAGAGCAGACAGCATTGAGTTTTGGAAGCATTAAATTTCACTCTATTAATAGTTCCCTAACTGGTAATGCTGTTTATATCAGAATTCAATGAACTTAATATACGCTGCCGATCCCGTTCTACAGCCAAAAAAAAGGACGTGAGTCCGGGCACGAATATCAAAAGCATAGTGTCATCAGTAAAGGAATCTATTGGATTAGAAGTAGCACATAAGAGATCATTAATAAAAATTAAAAAGAGTGTCGAAGACAGAACGGAGCTCTGGGATACTCCAGCATTTATTTTGTGAATACCAGACTTGAAACCATCCAAGTCAACTTATATTGAGCGTTCGGAAAGGTAATTTCTAATCCATTGAAGAAGAAGAGCCTGATGTCAAACTCTGTCCAGTGCTTTAGAAATATCAAGTTCAACTATCTTGCTGTCACCAGATGGATATGGATGTACGCTTTGGTTCCACTTTTCGGGGAGACATGCCATCAAATCACCAATGGACCTGTTGCAACGAAAACAATACTGCCGGTAATTGAGAAGTTTTCGCGTTACGAGATTTTTCATGGGCTGATGGTTTACCAGCGTTTCCATGATTTTGAAAAGAAAGAACGTAAATACAATGGGTCTGTAGGAAAAGGGAGAGAAGAAGATTCGCTTTTTTTAGGGACGGGCTAGACAAATTCTGTTTCCTACCTGCTCGGAAAGAGACCTAAAAAACAGGATTAATGAAAAGGCTTACGCCGTGATTTTCCCAGCTGTTGCTGCAACTTTCGTTGCTGTTGTTGTTTTTGCTGTTCATTCTTAGGTTGTGGTTGTGCATCCTTCTGGCTTAGTTCCTTTGGTGGTTTCTGTATTTTTGGTTGTTTCAGCGGGTGGTTCAGTTTTTTTGTTGTTGTTGTTGTGGTAGCTCTACGTTTGTATTTTATTTACTCTGAGGGATCTGGAGTTGTTGTTGTAGCTCCTTCTCCTTCCTTGCCACTTGCTTCACTTTTATGGCAAGCACTTTCCAGTTTCCTGATGCTACTGTGTAAGGCTTTAATCTCGTCCACCTCGCCATCCGACTCAGAGGCCGGTAGAGATGCAAAGCTATTGTTTCCACCCATGTAGTGGTCTTGCCGACCGTTCACACCCATATGGGTATTCGTCTTGAGTCTTTCCTTTTTGTGTTGCTGCTCTTGCTGAAGCTATTGGTGCCTCTTCACTTGCTCCACCAGCCAGCATCTCAGAAGATGCTGATAGAGAAATGCGCCTCACGAGGTACTTACTGTACTTATTTTAATTGTTTTTATATTTCGTTGGATTTTTAAGTAGTAAAAAGTCCGTCGCATTCCGTTTAATCACCCTACGCCCCTTGGTTTCTTGGGTACTACTACTATTGGGCCACCGGAGCACTTGGCCAAAATGCTTTTAGTTGTTTATCTGCCAAGTTAACTTTTCACTATAGAAGAAGCCGAAACACGTCTGTTTTCTACCGAGTTCTTTGAACGACTGTGACTGGGAAACACAGACAGACTAATTGAGGCCTAACAAACCATATTTTTGGGTACCAATATAAAGCTTATTGCACAGTTTAATTTTACTAACAAGCTGAAACATTGCTTATCGCGACGAAAGTCAGTGAACGACTGAACGTTAGAACGCATAGTTAGTAAAAAATGCTAAGAAGGGAAAGTAAGATTCAGCATGGATTACAAAATTTGCAATGTCAACCATAAGAGAGCTTTAATAGCAAGAAAGAAAAATGACCTCTTCAAAAACGCACTGAGATATGTAAGAGAATAATACTTTAATAAACCAAACTAGAGGTTAAAAAAATGGAAATACGCATTGCACTACACGCTTCACATGTCATACGGATGCTCAAAGCTGGTGGTGTTCTATTACATGCCCTTAATTAATACCACTTTGAGCTCTTATATCCATGATTATGGAGCAAAGTATTATTCCTTAAATCTCTTCAAAAGTATTCTTATAATCCGCAGTCAAAAAAACTACCCAGATGAGCACTCACAGATAACGACTTGGAGAAATGCTTATGCTAAATAATTTATTAAAAAGACTTTTACGACTAGAATATGGTATCCTTATTCTGGATTACTCTTAAGAGCCTGGAATATGGTATACTGATAATCATGCAAGAAAAACAAAACCTACAACGAAATTATAGGAATTGGAATTGATATTATAATATTATTGATATTATGGAATTAATTCATGAACTTATGTATGAACATATTAAGTGCACAAACAGTCATTGCTATTTTTTTATGAAAATAAAACTTTATTGTGAAAAAATGGTAACAAATAAGTCAATTAAAGTATTTCCCATCGCTAGCTGCAACTTTTCTCCATCTTTCTGGAAGAGCTCGAACATCGTTATGGTAAAAGTGTTTATCATTTTCTTAGGATTTTGGCCTTACTTTATACGGATGGTCGTCAACATCGAAATCACCGTCTTTAAAGCGACGGAACTAATCACAGAATGTTGTTTTACTTAGAGCAGTATCTTCGTAAAAATTTTGGAACAGCTTTATCTGCCGTTTTCGTCGAATAAAAGAAGAAAATCAACACTTCCCGCAAATGAGGCTTATTTGGCACAAAATCAGATATTTTCACAAAACCAAAAGTATATAACGCCAAAACAAAATCACTAATATGTCAAAACGGTTTATTTACCATATGTCTAAGCTTAGTTCACGACGTTTAGGATTTGTCAAAATCGAGTAGCACTAACTGCTAGAGCCAGCTATTGAGAACTTAGTTGTGCACCTAATATAACAAAAAATGTTTTTGAATACTTTAAATTTGTTAACAAATTTTGCGCGAAGAATAATTGTTTGATTAAAAGTTACACTTTTAAAATCTGTTGTCAATTGATGACGGTATAAAGAAAAACTTCACATCCCGAGAATATTAATATTGAAAAGGGTATACTTTTGAATATAAATATGGAAGAGCTAGATGGTGGAGCGGTGCTCCCATATCTTGGACCCCCCACAATCGATTGGTTTAAAAGAATCTATGTATACTATATGTGTCAGTGGTCTATAGCCTGACTGAGGAAAGGTTGTCCTGGTTGTCCTAACTTTTTTAAAAAAAAGTTAAAAATACTCGTAAATGATGAAAGAAAATAAAAGAACTCTATAAGAGAGGAGAATCGACGTAGAAAGGCAAAATTAAACAGATCAGCTTTATTAGAAAGCCGGTGACTAAAAGAAAAAAAAGCAAATAAAAGAGCTAAGTACCAAGTGTTGTTGTTTTCTTTTTTATTTTGTTGTTTTGTTAGAAAATAGGTACTGAAAAATTAGTAACAAGTATAAGACATGGAGGGCGGTTGTCTTTTTTTTTTCTTATTGAGTTAACCTTTGATTGGTTTAAGTAATCCGCTGTTGTCAATAGACATTGGTGAATTCCGGTGGAAAATTTTTCTCCAACCACCACTACCTGTGTGGTTCATGTAAGTGCTTTTTTCAAAACAGCCTAAATGAGTTTTTTTGGTTTCAAGTTTTGGTCCTTCCGTCAGCTGTTCAGCTGAATATTTAAAATCAATCAAATAAAATTGCAACACACCTACAGACCCCATAACACCATAGGCCTTTTTTAGCTGACATTGTAGATTATCAAAAGCGTCAGAGCTAACTGGCTAATAGATAGTTTCGAACTGAAACGTCATAGGTTGTAAACTTAACATACCTGAAGCAACGTGGCCTTTTCACTGACTTCATATGGTATGTATTATGCATAAGCAACTTAATAAGTTTCTTATGAACAATAATTTGCTGCTTCCGGTTCAGTCAGGTTTCCGTGCAAAGCATAGTTGTACTACAGATTTTGTCAATGTAGTTGAAGACATAAGAGATAGACTGTATAAGGACAATGTTACGTTCTTATTACTACTGGATATTTCTTAGGCTTTTGACATGGTAGATCACTCTATTCTGATCAATAAATTAAGGCACTACTTTTCCATTTCTCCTTCTTCAATTAAATTAATCTCGTCATATCTTAGTAAAAGAAAACAGGCTGTGTCAATAGATAGTGTCCTATATGATTCTCTTCCCTTAACTAAGGGTGTTCCCCAAGGATCGATCCTAGGGCCTCTCTTATTTTCAGTCTATATTAATGATATAGCTTCTGTAATATTGAATTCATCGAAACACATTTACGCTGATGACGTTCAAATTTATCAAAGCTGTCCCTTAGGCCTCATTGAGAATGGCGCTAATGATTTAAATGAAGAGCTTCAACGAATTTCAAATTGGTTTTTCAAATTAAATCCAACGAAAATATAAATGCTTAGTTATCTCTAAAACTATACTTGATCTTTCCTATTTCCCACATTTAATGCTAAACGGCTCAAAAATTGAATTCGTTGACTCTTCGAAAAGACTAAGCGTTGTCTTTCTTTAAAACACTAACGTGGAACAACCATATAAATTCTATAGTGGGAAAAACATATGGCGTTCTTCGAACACTATGGACTCCCCAAAAGTGTACACCAACTAAAACCAGACTGCTACTTGCCAAAGCCTTAGTTATTCCTCTGCTGGTTTATGAATGCGAAATTTTTCATGAATGTGACGCCGAGAGTAAAAGAAAACTACAAGTAGCATTTAACACCACCATTCGATATGTATATTGTCTCAAAAGATATGACAACGTTTTACACTTGGTAAAGATGTCATTTCAAAATTATATAAAATTTTGTGCGCTTTTATTTCTCTTCAGCATTATTAAAAGTAGGCAGCCGACATATCTATACGAAAAAATCAAGTTTTCGGTGTCTAACAGATCTGCCTGTTTACTACTTCCGCGATTTTCATGTTTAACATCTGAGAGACAGCTTTATATTGCTACTATATTTTTGGAACGCACTCCCACGTACTATACGAGAGCTAGACGACGCGCGACGATTTAAACACGAACTTCAACATTTCCTTGAAAATCAGAGCAACTAGGTTCACATAACCCTTTCCCCATCTCAAGCAATTTCAATCAAAATTTTCCTTTTTGAATTAAATTGACAAAGTTTCATTAATATTAAATTTATCTTACTTCTACTTTTAATAAATAGTTTCACTAGAGTTAAGATGTAAATTCTAAATTAAAGCTTAAGCGCAATAATGTTTATCTTTCACAGATTTATAAGTGAATTCTTACTCTGTTAGCAAGTTTAAATAAATAAAAATATAAATGAATAAATAAATGTATGTTATTGATTGGACCTGAGTTGTTAGTAATTTTTAATTATCAATAATGGTTTCCTCATAGACATTAATATGTTTATTCCTCGATGAACTGCTTCGCAAATTCATTCGAAATTCAGCTCTTTTGTCTATTATAGCGGGTGAGTTTTTTAACTTGAGACATCCAAATTACTCGAAAAATACACGATATCGCGAAAAATGTTTCAGACAAAAGTCACAAGGTTCTGAAGGGGACATAAGATGGTGACCACACGTTTGACCTTGAGACCCATTTTCAAGGGTCTCCCACTCCCACTGTTGAATCATTGAATTTTTCCCATTTCGACGTTTATTTCCCGAGACTATTTCAACAAATGCTCGAAAATGTGACCATTCACTTCAATACACTTGTCTGTCTGCGCTGTAAATGAACCAACAGAACTGAGAGGTATTTCTGGCGTAATCTCCCGGCAAGCTTCAGTTATTCGTCTTTTCATGTCCTCACGTGTTGTTGGTTTCTTTTCTGTAAACCTCACTTTTTAAGTAGTCCAACAAGAAGAAAACAAGTGACGTAAGATCAGATGATCTAGCAGGCCATTGCCTCGGACCCCCTCGTCTGATCCATCGTTGATGGTAAACATTGTTTAATACGCCCCAGGCTACTTGGGAATAATGGGCTGGACAACTATCATGTTAAAACCACATTGTTTGTCGCAACTCCAATGGCAGTTCTTCTAGTAATACTGGAGGATGGTCCCGCAAGAAGCTTGCATACTTTTAGCCATTCAAGTTGCCTTCAATAAAATATGGACCTATTAATTTATCCCCAATAATTCCCGCCCAAACATTAACATTCCATGGGTGCTGGCGTTCAACTTGTCGAAACCAAAAAGGGTTTTCGGTAGCCCAGTAATGCATATTATGTCGATTGACCGTACCGTGGTTGGTGAAAGTCGACTCATCAGAGAATAACACCTTGGCGAAGAAAAGGGGATCTCGTTCAATTTGCTGAAGTGGCCATTGACAAAAGGAAACCCGGTTGCGAAAATCTCCACTAGAAAGTTCTTGATGCATTGAAACATGATAAGGATGGTATTTATTCCGATGTAATATCTTACAGACAGTCGTTTGAGAAATTCCTGATTCACCACTTATTTGGCGAGTGCTAATGTGAGGATCGTGTGCAACGGCAGCTAACACTGCTATTTCATTGTCCTCAACAGCCACCCTATCTGACCGACTCCTTTTCCCTGGTTGCACACTTCCTTCACCAGAATTGTTGGATGACCCGATAAAAGAAAGCGCGAAATAAATAATGTTTGATTTGTATCGAATAAAAAAAACTTTATTTAAGAAAAAGAACTTAATTTTACTTACAAGGTTAACAACGAACTGCACTTGGAATGCTATCTTAGGTCTACTTATACTCTATGAAATGTTTGCTCAGCTTTTTCTGCATTCCCACAGGTTTGCAAATGCAAGTGATCAGCGGAAAAAGTCTGGGAACATTTCTGTAACTTAATATCTACTTGGTTCTCATATCTTTCAAAATATTTTCGATATCTGAGTAAGCTGACTTATACATAACTTCTCCGTCCTTTACTTTAAAATTCTCCTGAATTTTGTTTTTTACTTTGACATTAACAGATTGCTGTATTTTGAAAGATATAAAAGCTATGGTTACTAAAACAATTAAAATTATGACAAAGCTAACATTTAGTGTATATGAAACATTCTTATGGTATTATAATTCTTTTATTTTATTGAGATTATTTTCATTTTCGAATATAATTTCATCTAAATTTATTTTATCAGTAAAATTTGTAAAATTTTTGTACATTGGATAGTAAAATCGCTCTTGGAAGCTCTCTTTTATGTTTGACAAATAATGATCTAAAATTTCTATTTTACAATTATTAAAATGTATTAACACGTTTCCAGTTACATTTAAATTTCTGTTGTCGCAATTTTGACTTATGTTTAAATTATTTGCATTTTTTATTAAAATGGTTTCTTCATCTATTAATATGATTTCAGTTTGGTTATTTCTAATTAATTTACAATTTTCTTGAAAAATACAATGTTTACTTATGCTTAATTCATTAAGATATTTAAATTCTTCATACTTATAATTCATTTTATTGTATTCTAACACCTTTTCTTTAGAACAATCGATTTCTTTTCCATTTTTGTTTGTAATCGGTACTATTATTTTTAGTGGAATCTGTTTAAATTCTTTTGGGATTTTTATTGCAAATATAAGAGTATCATTCTTATATCTAGTAATGCCTAATTTAATATTTTTCATTTTATTCAAATCTATATTGTATCTTTGTATCTCCTCATCTGTTAAGATGTTAGGATGAATTATTTCCTGTCTTGCCGATGCTACATTATCTTGTATGTGCTCTATTTTTTCTTTTATTAGTTGTACTTTAAAAAGCTGATCAAAAAATAAATTCTGTTCAATTGTTGGACTGGATACATTGTTTAGTTGTCGCAAAATTATTTCCCTGTCTTTCTTAATAATATCTTTAAGCTGTCTTAATGTTCTGTTGAAACTATTCTTTATTACAATTTGCTGGTTTAAATTACTAATTGAATTGTGGTTATTGATTTCTATATTTTTAAGGTGGTTTTCAATGTCTATTCTATCTTCTTCGTCTAATGTACCGAAAAGCCACTTTGATGCTTTTCCTACAATGTTAATTAAACCTCTTCTCTTTCTATTATCTCTCGGAATAATTGTTTTTACTATATTTGTTAAATGTATAAGTTCTGTTTTAAGTAGTTCTTTTTGTTGTACGTCAAGACTGTCAATATTTAATGCTATGTCATTTAATAAATTTATTATGTCTTGTGGTTTGATCATGTGAATGATAATGTCTGTCTTCACGACTATGTCGACGTCATTAAGTTTGATTTGAGTAAATCCTGTTTGTTCCTTTATGTCGTATACATGTAAGAGTCCGTTAGTTGGCATTATTAGGACGAGTAACAATGTCATCGTGAAGAGCTGAAAATTTTGGTTGTCGTTTAATATTAGTGGTATGAACGTTTGCTAATTTGCTACGCTTAAATTTAGGTTGATGTTTACGCCTAACTGCCTTATAGTTTTTTATAAATCCTGTGGACCTCTCTTCGATGTAATCTTCGCGATTTTCGTTGGACTTTTTGATATTCTTTTCTTTTGTTGACCTTAAGTTTTGTCTTACCTTTTCAAGATCTATTCTTTTAGATTGAACTTCGCTTGGAGTTGTTTTTATTGTGGAATGTATTCTCTCATTATAGTTTCGTATGGCCTTTGTTATTAATCTTTTGATTGATATGTTTTGTTTATTTAATTTTAAAATTCTACATTTTTCTAATATGGTGTTATGAAATCGTTCTATGTCAGAATTTCCGGTGTGACTATTTGGTTTGGTAAAATGTATTTCTACATCTTCCTCTTGTAAGAATTCGTCGATGTGGATTGATTTGAACTCGTTATCAGCTATAATCTTTTTAGGTTTTCCTACTTTAGCGAAGTGATTCTCTAATTCCTCTACTATTGTAATATGATTCCTGTCTGAAAGATAGTACGCTAACCCAAATTTCGAAAACTTGTCGATAATTGTTAGAAAACTACACTTCATTATGACAAACGTATCTACATGAATTATTTCATTAAGATCTGTTGCTGTTTCTATTAATTGAAATTTTGTTTTTATTGGTTTTCTATCATATTTAACTTGTTGGCATATCCCACATTGGTTTATAACTATTTGAATTATTTCTTGTAATTTAGGGTAATAAATTTTGTGTTTAATAGCACTGTAAGTTTCCTGAATTCCCGAATGTAAACTTTGCTTCACATGATAGAGTGATACTTGTTTTACTACTTCTACTTCGGTTTTGATATCTTGCGCTCTAAAAGAACATTTAACAAATTTAATTTGGCTATCGTCTGAAAACATTTCTCTTAACTTTTCCTGAACTACGTTACATTGATGATCTGGTAATTCTGAAAAAATACCTATTTTTCCTTTTTTTATAAAAGCTTTAAAGGTATCGGTTAATCTATCAGTCATATTCTGCTATGTATATTATTCGTTTTCCATGAATGGTTTCAATTTCTTGGGTTTTGTTGTTAGTTAGAATTATTTGAGTTTTATATTTATTCACTATTTCTTTGATTGGTATGTGGTCCATGAGTTCTTCGTCTGCTGAATGGATCGTCTCATCTGAATTATTGTCTTCCATATTAAATACAAAATCGGATATTGAGTCATTTTCATTACATTCAAGTGAAAAATTGTCTGTACTATGGGACTGTTCTTCTTCTTCCTTATTATGAGTAACGTCCTCGTTGGGTTTACTTCTACTCAGAAAATCCGCTACTCTGTTTTCTTTACCTTTCAAATATTCGATTTCAAATTGATATTCCCCTAGCTTTAAGAGCCATCTCTGATGTCTTGGAGAAAGATCCTTATCTTTGTATTTGGCATGCAAAAATTTAATCGGTTGGTGATCTGTACAAATCTTAAATTTATTCCCATAAAGATATGGTCTAAAGTAGTTTACAGACCACATAATTGCAAGAAATTCTTTCGTCCGAGGCTAATTCCAAAAAAAAATGAGCATTATTTACTTCCGAAGTGTATTCATCATTTTTGCTTTGTTTATAGTCACTGGGACTCGGTGGTTCTGTTCTTTGTTGAGAATCATTCTGTTGGTGGCGATATTGGCCCGAATGGTTGCTCAAATTGTCTAACTCTGGTGATTGCCTTTTTTTGTTATAAGTTTGCGATCTATTTTCCACATTCCCTATCTCCATGGGTTCATGTCTATGTGAGTTTTGATTGTATTGTCGTCTCTGGTCTGAATTATAGTGTTGTCTAGATTGTCCTGAATTATGGTATTGTCGGTTTTGCCCTGAATTTCCCTGGTCTTGATAATCTTTTTTATGATATCCTAAATATCCTGTCTTTGATTGTCATGTCTTCGACTACTATTTCTACTTTCTTGTTTTGGGTTATTGAATTTATTATGTTTTTGTTTCCTAAATTCATACCTAATGCATGAATCCTCAAATCGTCTTTTTCTCATAATTGAAATTATTTCACCTAAATCTGTTTTATCATATATTTTATCTTGTGTCATTTCTTTCACCGTATGTACTAGGAGATTTTCTACACTTGTTAAATCAATACTTTTATCTTCTTTATAATAAACCCTAAGCTCATGTGTTTTATATTTAATATTTTGAGTTTCACTAGATAATTCACTTACATTTGTAACTTTGAGATTGGTGATGCTTTTATATATTTCGGATGGCTCCACATCTGGTCTATATCGAAGTTTGAGTGTTCCCTTTATTAGTTCCCAATTATCCGGTTGTGGTAGATTTATGATTGTGTTTTTTGCTTCTCCTTGTATTTTTTCGTAAAAGATTGCCTTCACCATACATTTCTTCAAGTTTTCTTCTTCGACTCCTGATAAGTAGTACTCTACGCTACTTATGAATGAATTGATGGTAATTTCACCTTGTCCGGTGAACGTTGACATATGCTTTACTTCTCTTAATGCTTTCTCTGTATTTTCTCGAGATGCTGTTCTTGCTTGTAAAGCTTGGAATGCAGCGGCTAATTGTTCCAACTGTTGGTTCTTTTGTTGCAATTCGGCTGCTAATTCTTCCATGGTTGGTTCGTTTAATCCTCGTCTGTTATTGTTGTAAAATTTTGTTTTGTCTTTCTTCATAAACAGATTCTTTTGCACTTTTATCCTAGCTGGAGATTATCCATAAGCGGTAAAATGCTAATTAGAACACTGTGTTTTTTTTTATTATTTTTTTTTTTTTCGATATTATTTCACTAGCGTTTTCACTATTTTCACACTGTGTACTGGTTCGTTATCACTGGATAATTCTTCTTAGAACTATCCTACCGACTGCGCCAAATAAATTATGTTTGATTTGTATCGAATAAAAAAAACTTTATTTAAGAAAAAGGACTTAATTTTACTTACAATGTTAACCTTGTTACTGCACATTAGAATGCTATCTTAGGTCTACTTATACTCTATGAAATGTTTGCTCAGCTTTTTCTGCATTCCCACAGGTTTGCAAATGCAAGTGATCAGCGGAAAAAGTCTGGGAACATTTCTGTAACTTAATATCTACTTAGTTCTCATATCTTTCAAAATATTTTCGATATCTGAGTAAGCTGACTTATACATAACTCGCGCGATTGTCTAGTCTGGGAAACGTCGGGCTTAAAGAGCAATGTTCCTTCCACTTTCTCAATAAATCAATATCATTTCAATTTTCTCTTGAATTGAAGTAGCCTGCATTATTAATCTGGAAAACGTTACTAATAATAATCAGTTCCTCAAAAAAAATATCGAACTTCTAAATGAAGTACAGTTCCGTTCAAGTAGAAAAAAACGGCAGAGTGCACATCATATACTCTCAGATAAGTTTAGGACAATTTGTCTCTATCTGAAATTTATTTGAGTTTTAACTTCACTCGAGGCAATAATGACTTCCTCAAAACAAATCTCGACCTTCTAACACCCTAACAATGTTGGAAACCGTTTAATGATTAAGGCGTGCCAGTGCAGTGGTATCTAGCACTGAATGAATAAGACCTTTGAGACAAAGTCGTGTGCCCCATTGAGGAATACGACTGAAAATGAAAATCAAGAATTATCATTTGAAAAATCAAAAATGATCTTCGTTTGACCTTGAAAATGGGTCTCAAGGTCAAACTCGTGGTCACCAACTCATGTCCCCTTCAGAACCTTGTACTTTTGTCTAAAAAATTTTTCGCGATATTTCGTACTTTTCGAGTAATTTTGATGTCTTAAGTTTAATGGCGCCCTCTGATGGGAAAAGAACGCATTTTTGAAAAAAATGTTTCATGTAAAAGATTTGTAATTTTCCACGCAGATTACGAATCTGTCAAAAAATATGGGTTCCCTATTAAAAAATCAAAAGTGACCTTCGTTTGACCTTGAAAATGGGGTCAAGGTCAAACTCGTGGTCACCATCTTATCTCCCCTTCAGAACCTTGTGACTTTTGTCTGAAACATTTTTCGCGATATCTCGTATTTTTCGAGTAATTTGGATGTCTCAAGTTAAAAAAACTCACCCGGTAGATAAGTAGATGATCAATGATATTGTAGAAGTGCAACTTCTTTTTAATGTCACAGATGTAATCCCCATCTTCAAACTATCTCTCAGACTTATCATGAAGAGTATAGAGAAAAAGTATGTTCTGGCCACATTGTGTGCATACGAAGTCTTGGCGTCTTTTTTGTTGCATACCATTGCAGACTTGCCGTCAAATATGCTATTTAAGTAGATTTGTGCTAACACTATTTGCGATTTTATCTGAATATACAAATATGTGGTGGAAAATGTAATGCAAGTTAAGCTGGGTTATTTAAGCGTATGTAATAAAACATTAGATTAAAAAAATTCTATTAAGAACCTACTTGATGTGGTAACCAGGTTTTGAGAAGGAATGTTCTTCCTGCAAATTATCGTAGTGAGGTTATTGACTAAATATGAATATGAGTTTCCTACTGTTTAAGTGTTTTCCTGAACATGTCTTCCATCATTGATTAGTCCGTTTATTCAATGTTTTCAATTCAATTCAATCTCGTCACCAATAAGTCGTAACTCAATTGAGTTTAATAAATATAAAAAAAAAAAACATGAATTAAAATTATGTTTACCAAAAACTTGTAGAATTCAATTTATTAAGTAATTGAAACGGAGGCCAGCGATCGAATATAACATATTAACTCTTACTTATCAAATCAAATGGAACATAACATGTTAATATATAGGAGCTAGTTTTGACAATACATTTTGAAGTTCCGATGATTATAATACACTTAGTTCTATGGTGGAAATGACGGACTTTGGAATATATTTCGCCACTCTCTCTCTCGTTTTTAACAGGTATTGTTGCTTACTTAATTATTAGAAAATATGTGTTGTCACGTTTACTGCTTAACTAACAACAGTAAATAATAATTTAATTTATAACTTATTTATGATAAAATCAATTCAAACAATATAAACTAATACAGAAAACGCTATACCACATATTGTAATAAACAATTATTGTAAGCAGACTCTGGAAAATGTCTTTTGAAATAAATGACACATACGCATTTAAATATAGTCATCCTAATTCAATAATGAATTACCTCTGAGCTGAACAAAAATTAACTAACTATGGACTAAAATCAGTTAAGAGCTAACTCATAAAGCAGTTCCTCAGTACAGGACCAACTTTACTTGGCTTTCATTGTTGCTCTCTTACTATCATGGATTTGCATTTTATTTTCTTTTCCTAAACTTTCAATTGTCTTTTCTAAATTTATTTGCTTATAAACTTAAATTTAGAAATAGAAATTCGTAAAATTTAAAAAAAACCTAAACAATTTACCAGTTGTCGAAAACATCTCTTTAATAAATCTCGAATTAATCCATCATATTTGCTGGGTTAATACGGAGCTGTTTCAAAATTAAAATTTACTAGCTCCAGTTTAATTCTGAAACTTGAATGATCTCATACTGAAAGGATGGGTTTTTGATAATTTTCATTATGACTGACACGTTTTTTTTTTTGGGATTTTACCACTTTCATTTAAGTAAATTGCATCCCATTTAAGCTTAGTTTCTACTTTAATTATTTAGCAACCGCTTAGTAATTAGCATGGTTCATTTACAATACGGTTGTAAATTTAGTATACAAGCTCATCATGAAGCGACGAATTTTGCGCACTCAACTTTCTGTTGGCTGGGTGTGTTAATCTAATTTTAAGCAGGATGCAAATTTCATCCGGTTTTATGATATTACTTCAGAGGAGAGATAAAAAAAAGAATGTCCGCACAATTTAAATCAAAATGTTCATACCTTTTAATTGCCTCCTAAAACTAATAAGATCACTCTTAAGGTGTTATACATACATATACTTAAATGTAAAATTTTCTGATAAACTTCAGGAGCTTATTTTAATTAAATTAAGAATAGAAAATTATTGTACAAGAAACAGTAAAAGTTATAAAAAGACATGTTTTCGCTGTGAGTGCTACTCGACCAACTCTCTCTATTGCCGTGTTTAGTTGCTTTAAGTTGGTGTTTTCTGTTTTCTGTTTTCTGTTTCTAGTGTCATCCCAGTTGATATAAACTAAAACTACTCTTCCCAAGTGATGTAGTGTATCTACAGCGCCTTCGTACTTCGTACGCCTTATAGCTGATTTCTTCGACCGTTTAAATGCTCTTCGGTTTCATTATTGTCTCTCCTCCATCGTTTCTGGTGCCGGTTCTCTGGTCTTATCTGGCTCTGCAATATACAATTTTTGAGTCTCGTAGTCTACATTCTAACCAGCTCCGGATCAGCGTTTCTCCTCATTTTGGTACCAAACATTAATTGAAACGGTGTTATCTTGATGATGCGATGCCAGGTAGAGTTCATGCACTATTGGAACTTGCTTACATAAATGAGTGTACCATTTGATGGGGTCAGTCACTGAAAATTTGAACACCACTAAGATTGTAATACTTTGTTGATTGCGGGATGAAACAATCCCGATTTACCAGTTCTTCTATCTTCCTTAGTGCAAAATGGCTCCCTTCTTGCAAACTTCTTATGTTTGTTTGCTTTGGTATGGGATCATTCTTTTGGAGCGCGACTGCTTCAAAACCCAATTCAAAGCATCCTTATGCAGTTCGATTTCTGCATCACGGGCTTTTGAGCGAGAATTCTGTTGAGTCTCTCGAATGCGACACGTTGAATCCTTCCGAAGCACGAACCACCTCCTTCTTTAAGAGGTCTTTGAGCAGACTAGCGACAAATGAATTTATTTGTTTAATTCATAGCATCTCTTTATAAATTTAAGTCATAACAACTATTTGACTTAAATTTAAACTTTTGTATAAAGTTTACAAAATTTAAATTAACTATTCACTAGTTTTGAGTATAAAAGAGAAAACATGAATTTGATAGATATAAGGAAAAAAAGAAAGGTAGAAGAACGAATTACAGAAAGATAAAAGACATAAACAATAAAAGTAGGATAGAAGCATTGATTATAAAAAAATACTTAAATAGGCTATCACATCGCTAGTTTCAACTTGCATAATATTTGAAAAGTTGTTTCTTAAAATGGTTTTCCATGCTCATCCTTTTGATGAATGAGGATTGTTCCAGAGGCAAACGAAAAATTGACTTGAATTGAATTCTTTGCGAGCGAACGAACTTTGTTTCGGTGAACAAATAACCCGATGGTATAAAGTAAACAAACTTGAATAATAAGAGAACAGTTCTATATTTCAAGAGTGCATCCAATGTATATCCAGCGATTAGATTGGTGAAAGCTGATATGTGGTCATACCGTCTTTGACTAAATAACATGTGCATGTATCTTGCAATTGTTAAATTCATAAATTAGTTTTATTCAGGACGAACAACCTTAACTTACAAAAATTTCGCATCCCTATAGTATGTTGGGCAGAACGCAAGTTTTGATTATTTTTATCTTTGCTGGGCACGTATTGTTTTATTGGGCTTAGTCCCCTAAGAATGCCACGTATCTTAGAGATAAGTTTTATTTGTGATCTATCCAGTTAAGATATTGGTTGAAATGGTTTCCTAGATTTCACAAGCGACATCATATCTTCATCAATGGTAGGCCATATATCAACAGTAATTTTCAACAAGGCCGTGGTGGAGTTGTGCTCAGATCTAAATCCAGATTGGTGCTTCGTCATTAATTTATTTCCTGCGAAGAAGATCTTCACTTGTCAGAAAAATGAATTACATTAATGGCGTCAACGAAGCTACTAACACTTGGCTTCAAGTTCCTTTGTCTTGGTTCATCATCGCGTAGTTGATTGTTCTAGTAGCAATTAAATTGACTTCTTCATTTTTGACAGCTTGACAACAGAACAGCGTACATTCTGTCCTTTCTCTTTCTTGCTCCTTGTAAAGTCTAATAGTGTCGGTTTGGATAATATCTAAGCATTTGATCGAGAAAACCAACAAATCCTTCGGTATAAATTAAGAAATTAGTTTGCTTTTGACTTGGATTACGAGTATATCTTAACAATCGGAAACAAGATGTGTATCAACGTGAAAAAATCGTTGAGGCTGCCAGTAACTTCCGGTGTGGCCCAAGGACCTGTCTTAGGCCATCTTTTATTTAAGTTTTTTTTATAAATGATATATATAAGAGAATAATGTGCCGTAATTATCATATTATCATATGAGGATTATATTCACCTATATAAAAAAGTATCCAAGTCTTTCATGTCTTCCACTGCAACTGACTCAGACCTTCATTTTATACTTAATTTGTTACAAAAACATTACTTAAGCCTTAATTCCTCCAAAATCAAAGCTATGTTGATATGTAATAAAAACCTGAAAATTTAAATTTGACTGTTGAATTTGTAACTAAAACCAAAAGTCTAGGAATTCATTACCATCAACATATTAACTGGATTGATCACATAAACAACATTGTCTCTAAGATATATGACACATTTAGGGGACTAGGCTCAAAAAAACAACACATGCCCAGCAAAGTAAAGATGAAAGTAATAAAGGCTTATGTTCTGCCCAACATACTATAAGGATGCGAAATCTTTGGAAGTTTAGATTGTTCGTCCTGAATAAAACTAAATTTTTCGTTTAACAACTGTACAAGATACACATGTTATTTGATCCAAGACGGTATGACCTCATATCAGCTTTCACCAATCAAATCGTTGAATGTACATTGGATGCACTTTTGAAATAGAGAACTGTCCTCATATTATTCAAGTTTGTTTACTCTATACCATCGGGTTATTTGTTCACCAAAACAAAGTTCGTTCGCTCGCAAAGAATTCAATTCAAATATATATTATTATATTTTTTTATAATCAATGCTTCTATCCTACTTTTATTGTTTATGTCTTTTATCTTTCTGTAATTCGTTGTTCTATCTTTCTCTTTTTCCTTATATCTATCAAATTTATGTTTTTTTTTTGAGTATAAAATCAAAGGATTTTTTTATTGTAAAACACCAAGTTATTTTTTCGCCAAAATAAAGTTCGCTTGCTCTTCAGGTCAATTTTTCATACATGCAGTTCGCTTCTGGAACAATCTTCCTTCTAATATTAAAAAGGTTGAGCATGAAAATCCATTTTAAGATACACTTTTTCACATACTATGCAAGTTGAAACTAGCTATGTGATAACCTGTTTAAGTAATTTTTTAATACTAAATACTTGTATCCTACTTCTATTTTTTTATGTTTTTTATCTTTCTATAATTTGTTCTTCTATTTTTCTCTTTTTTCCTATGCCTGTCAAATTTACGTTATCTCTTCTACACTCAAAACGAGTGAATTGTTAATTTAAATTTTATAAATTTTATACTTTCTACTATTCAATACAAATAGTTGTTATGACTTAACTTTATACAGAAATGCTATGAATTAAATAAATTTATTCACTCGTCGCTTGTGCGCTCACAGACCTCTTAAAGAAGAAAGTGAACTTTTCTTCGCATTCGAAGGACTCAACAGAATTCTCTAGGAATATGCTTTAAGATGTTAATGGACGGCATAGGCTTCAAGGCAACCATTGAAGGCATTTTCGTCTGATATTGCTAGTTGGGTACTTATTTTGTAGGAGTTCAATTACATTTTGGAGCATAGAAGTGCAGCGAGGTTAAGACATGTTGATGCGCTGAGCAGATGTGCAGTTAACATTAACACAAACGAGTTTGTTTCCGGAATAATGGAAACTTAGGATGAGCAAGTAAAGCTTGTAGCTTTTGCCTAGAAATAGTGATCTCGTTTCAGAAAGACGAAGAAGGGTGAATGCCTTTAGTTATACCAAAAAAACAAGCTGAATTACTAAGAAGTGTGCACGACTAAGGTCATTTTGCACTGAGGAAGATGGAAAAGCTGTTGAATGGTGATTATTTCATCCCGCAATTAATAAAGAATTTGATAGAAGTACATCGGTATTGTGTGCATTGTATTTTGACTGAGAGGAAGGCGGGGAAACAGGAAGAATTTTCTTGTCCTATAGGTACCACTTAAAACGTACCACTTTAGCCTGGACCTGGGTCCATTATCAAGAATACTCGCAAGTAAACTATATTCTTACATCTTTTGCAGAGTAGACGCTATTTCCAAACTTATGTGGGTATATCTAAACAAAGTTATTGCACAGTTATTGGGTGCACATTTAGAGAGCAACATTTGGTAATCCTCTGAATCTGAATGGAGTGCTATCTTTAAAAGCAAGAACTTCGAAGAATATTGTCATGACAACAAAATTCAATATCTGTTCATATCAACGAGCTTCCTTGTGATAATGGCCATGTGGAGTGGGTTAACCGCATAACAGTCTCAGTGTTGTCTAAGCTTTCCGTGAGTGACCCCGTCAAATGGTACACTTACGAAAGCAAGTTCCAAACGTGCATCAACTCTACCTGACAACGTAGCATCAAGATAGCACCGATTCAACTAATGTTTGGTACCAAAATGAGGAGAAACGCAGATCCAGAGCTGGTAAGTGCGATAGACGATGGGACCAACAATTGTTTATTGCAGAGCTAGATAAGACCAGAAAACCCTCACGAGAAGCGATTGAGGAGACACAACAAGAAAACTGAAGCGCATTTAATCGGTTGCTTGATTGCTATAAGGCGAACGCAGTTTGGACCGAATTAGAAAATAGCAAGAAAATATCTAGGACCCTACAAGATAACCGCCGTAGATAAGCATCATCGAAACGAAGTCCAGAAACTGGATGACATGAGGACCAAGCCACATGCGCATAGATGATGAAGCCATGACAGTATATTACTTTCGATTACATCACTTGGGAAGAAGAGTTCTAGTTTCTAGTCATGGCTTGATGTGGGAAGACACTAAAAATAAAAAATAGAAAACACAAACTGTAAGCAACTGAACACAGCAACTGGCAGAGTTGGTCAAATAGCCGGTTTGGAAGATAGGTGGTGCAATCAGATTCTTGTTTTTAAGTGGTAAATCCTGCAAGAAAATCAACCCCATTTCCACAGTGGACAAAATCCATGGTCTCGTATTGGCGGACCGTGGGGTGAAAATTCGCAAGCTGGCTAAGGTAGCGGACATCTCAATTGAATGCGTTAGCCATTTCCTGCACGAGACATTGGGCATGAGAAACCTGCCCGTGCGATGGGTGCCGAATTTGCTCACAACGGAAAACACATATGCAATCGTGAAACCACTTCAAAGACGTGCTTGGCCCTGTTTAATCGAAATCCGGAGCAGTTTCTGCATCGTTTCGTGACTGTCGATGTCGATGGGTCATGGATTCTTTGGGATACACCAGAGATCAAATAACAATCGAAATAATGGGTTTTACCCGATTAACGTGCTCCAAAGAAGGCGAAGATCATGCCTTCGGCCGGAAAGGTGATGTCCACCGTTTTTTGCGAAGCACAAGGTGTGATCCTCTTTCACTATTTGGTGAAGGGAAAAACAATCACAAGAGCATATTACGTCGATTTATTGCACCAATTCAACGCCAGTTTAAAGAGAAAGCGACCACACGAGCACCGGCACATACCTCCACAGTCGCCACAGCCAGATTGGTCGAAGTGCACTACGAATTACTCCCCCCATTCTCCGTATTCTCCAGATTTGGCTCCCCGCGACTTTTTTTTGTTTCCAAACCTTAAAAGATAGCTCACTGGAAAGAAATATGGGTCGAACGAGGAAGTCGTCGCCGACGAGGAGCAGTATTTTGCAGGCCAACAAAAGTCGTACGGAGGGGTTAAAAAAATTGAAGCGCCACTGGGAATTGTGTTATCAGATTGAAGGGGGATTATATTGAAAATTAAATTGTCAAAACCTCTAAAAGTTGCATTGTTATTTCTAATTCTGGTATTCATCAAATAGTCCTCGAATATTTAAGTATAAAGTCTTAAGAGTGTTAATCAATTAAAAGAAACTAGAAGATAGAAACATTTTGATTAAAATTGCGCGAAAATTCTTTCTTTTCATCTATCTTCTGAAGTAATATCACAAAACCGGGTGGCATTTCCATCCTGCTTAACATGAAATTAACACGCCCAGCCAACGAAAAGTTGAGTTCGCAAAACTCTTCGCTTCACGATGACCTTGTTTACTAAATTTACAACCGTATTGTAGGTTGAACCATGCTAGGTACTAAGCAGTTGCTAAATAAATAAATTCAAAACTTAGTTTATATGGGATGCAATTTATTTAAATGAAGTAGAGCTTTTCATTTGATAAACCGAAGACTTTTTTTGTATGTGGTAAAATCGAAAGAATTCGTGTCAGTCCTTATGAAAATGATCCAAAACCCGCCCTTTACAAAATTGATAACACTTCGGGCCACGTTTTCAGTATGAGATCATCCAAGTTTCGGAATAAGACTGGAGTTAAAAACTCTGAGTTAACTCCGTATTATCCCGGAAAATATGGTGGGATAATTCGAGATTTAATAAAGAGATGTTTCTAACAGCTGGTATATTGGCGAATGAAGATGTTTATTTCAAATTTCACAAAATGTTATTTTTAAATTTGAGTTTTATTTATTTTTCCGAGTAAATATATGTAAAAAAGAAAATTAAAGTCTAGGAAAAGAAAATTAAATGCAAATTTATGATAGTAAGAAAGCAAAGTTAAATCGATGAATCATATGGAAAGGGCAGTGATACCAGTTGAAGACTAACGTATAAAGGCAAAGTTGGTCCTGTACTGAGAAACTGCTTCATGAGTTAACTCTAGATTGATTTTAATCCAGAGTTAGTTAATTTTGGTTCAGTTCAGAGGTAATTGATCAATGAATTAGGATGCTTGTACATATTTATATGCGTATGTGTCATTTATTGCATTTATTCCAGAGTCTGCATGCCAATAATTACCTACTATTTACAACATATAGCGTTTTCTATATTAATTTATATTATTTAAATTGATAAGTTTTAAAGTTTTAAAGTTTTATACGTGACAGCACATATTTTCTTATAATTAAATAAGCAACAATACAACAACAAGCAAAAATCTAATTATTGTAAATAGCATATTCGACGGCAAGTGTACGAGGATATGCAACAAAAAAGACTGCAAGACTTCATATGCAGTCAGTTAAAAGCCCTCATCGCTTCAGGTATGTTAAGTCTACCATACAACCTATGATGTTTCAGTTAGACACTATCTATTACTCAGTAAGTCTTGACGCTACACTGGTTTCGTTCTGGCAGCGTGTTTTTAAGACAAAAATAAATAGTAAAAAAGTAAAAGAACAAGTAATAAAAATTTTCAAGAGTGAACTGTACGAACCCAAAAAGAAATAGAGCATTAAATAAAAGGAAGCCGCAATATACCGGCTTCTGTAATTAACTAAATAAAAGTGAAAAAAAAAAACGAGTGCAAACCCTATAAGGAGGTTTGCCTTTTTCTCCATAATATTCCATTGCAAATGGAAAATAGGCACAAGATAAAGGACAAAAACCTAACTGCCGCCTACCCAAACAGTACAAGAAGCATCAAGGCAGCACAATACCTCATCGATATGAGAACGAACAAATAACGCGACAATAAAAAGGTGCCAAAAAACGTTACCAACACCAAAAAGATGGCAGGAAATAACATCTGAACCTACTGGGAAAAGCAACAATAATTGAAGACAGCAATAAAAAAAACAATTAGCGATCGAGACAATGGAATGTTCTATGGAAATTCCCAATGAATAGACCCAAATAAAAATCGGACATTATAGTACACGCACAGATATTGTAAAGCAACCCTCACAAACACAAAAGAACCTAAACAAATTTGCAATACTGGGTGAAGTAACCCAAATTAAGTCCAACAACAGAAATAAGAATGCAAATATTATACCTTTCCAGGAGACTGTTCAATAGCAAACATAAATACCTCAAATAATATTAATTCCTTAGCGTCGCGAAGGATCTTTTTGAAATGGGGGTTCCAAAAAAATTTAAATCTTCGTTAAAAATTTAAATATTTCAAATAATATTCAACAGACAAGACTGGGGTACTTAGTTTTCCTTAACCAACTCACGTCAAACAAATAATGAGGCTAAATTCATTAACATTTAATAATCAATCATTAATGAACCACAGCAGAAGGATAGCATTAACTAAAATCCTACTCACGAACAATAGCTCCATCACATTTATACAAGAAACCCACCTTTCTAAAAAAAAAAAGTTCATATTAACATAATAATATACATAAAATTTAACACCCAATAGTACTGATCAAGGTCTGGCAATTGCCATAAAGGATCATATCAAATTCTGGCACGTGGATATCCCCAATTTTAGAATCACATGTAAATTTATCAAAATAGAAATTACACTTAACCAAGACACAAAATTTATTCTGCTAGGCTCAATTTTTTTCCTACAGGAAAGCAGTGCCAAATTTTACTAGAGGTGCTACAGAAATTTGACAGACTTAATCAATAATTGCCGGAGACCTCTACGCAGTAACTATAATTTGGGGCGATTCAAATACTAACCAAAATGGAAGAATATTAGCTTACTGGCTAGACACGAATTCACTACACTTAAGGAATCTGACTTTACGAACACAGACTTTTCCAGGAAGCTCAGCCTACTTATATCAATTTTTAATTTCGCCTAACACTCTTAATCTGAAAAATAGCAACAACTTTACAATTAGAACACTTCCAACCTCTTCAGATTACTTCCCAGTTAAACTGTCAATTTAATTAATAGACGTAATAATTGCGTTAATAGAACCAAACCAAACAGTATCCTTTAGAGATACGAATTGGACTAATTTCAAATTAAACTTAGACGTAGCCCTAGCACAAGCTCAACCCTCAATCATAAATACACTGACAAATTCCAAAATCGACAGCTATTGTACATATCGTCATTTAATAACATTCTCTCTAAAACCATTGATAGCCACACTAGCAGAATTGAGGAAAAATTCCGAAAATATAGTCAGATCCCAGACGACATAATTATAGAAAATGTTTCCATTGACAAATGATACCGAAAAAGTAGAGATTTTCAAAGTTTTTTATTCGAAAACCTTTAGATAGGATATTTCATCCAATGATTCCCTACTAATTCAATAATCATGAAAATACAGCTCTGAACCCAATATAAGGTTATTTGTTCACATCAATCCCTGAAGTAAAATGTATTATTCAAAGATTAAATACAAAAAAGTCAGCTGGCCCTGACAAAATTTCTAACTCCATTCTCAAAAAAATATCACCAGGAGCAATTAAACACTTGACTATTCTGCATTAATAACGCGTACTTTCCTGATGAATGAAAGACAGCCAAAATTCTTCCAATAATTTAAATAATAATAATTAACTATGACATTAGTAATTTTAGACCCATATCACTCCTTTTAAAAGTTGGGAAGATATAAGAAAAAGTTATAATACATAAATTTGACATAGATACCGAAGAAAATATACAACACATCAGACTTTCAATTCGGGTTCCGCAAAAGACACTCAACAGTGCATGCCCTATTAAAGTTTCATAATGATATAACAATAAATCTGAAAGAAAAAAAAATGCAAAACAGCTTGTTCCTTTGATATTGAAAAAGCATTTGATAGCGTGTGGAGAGAGGGGTTAATTTATAGGTTAGACCAACTTCACTCCCACCCCATCTCATCAATCTTATCCTTAATTTCCTCTCAAATATTACAAAACAAATCGAAGAAATATATATCAGAAAGAGGCGTTCCTCAAGGCTCAATATTTGATCCAAACTCTACAATATCTTCCTTCATGACTTCCCGCACACTGTTATTACCAGCAATAGAGTAGTCTCCAAAGCCATACTATTTGCAGATGACACGATGGCATATGCACATGATAATTATCCTTTAATAGCACGTCGACATCTTTAAACACATCTGGAAAAAATTAACGATCTTTATAAAAAAAAAATAGGGCATACAAGTTAATAAAGATAAATCAGAATGCTAGTCGAAAAGGAATTACAGGAGTACTAAGCGAAACTAAAAATCTTACACTGGATAATATAAATATTATATTTAAAAAGGATATGAAATATTTAGGAGTCAATTTCAATGTGCTTCTTAAATTCAATCTTCATTAAAAACTAGTCAAAGCCAGGAAGGTATCCCTTATGTTAATGCCATTTTTAGGAAACAATATGTTAGGAAAGAAAACAAAACTTCTCTTTTATAAAACGCTCATCAGGCCAGCTCACTTACGCTTTCTCTGCTTGGTTTACCATTTTCCCCTTAATAGCTACGGATCTTCAAAAATTTCAAAGAAAAATATTAAAATTATGTACTAATAAAAACTTTAAAGAGAGAAATAAAAGATACTCAAATAAATACATCTACGATAATGCCAAAATATAATTATATATAATATAATTAACCGCACTTAATTCGTGCCGTTTTTTTTTTTTTTTTTTGAACGTTTATTTAAGAAAAACATGTTCAATAGTATTATTCAAAGTATTGCCCATCTAAAGCTATGACTTTTTTCCATCTTTCTGGCAATTTGTGGATCCCATCCCAAAAGAACTGCGCCGGCTTGGCAACCAAGAATGAATCAAGCCAATTTTTGATATTATTATGGTCTGATGTGAACCGTATTTCAGTGAGGGCGTTCTGCATCGACCGGAACAAATGGTAGTCAGAAGGGGCAAGGTCTGGGCAATAAGGCGGGTGGGTTAAGACTTCCCATCCACTGTTTTCCAAATAGTTCTTAACCGGAATAGCAACGTGGGGCCGAGCGTTGTCATGATGTAAAATTATTGCCTCGTGTCTGGTCGCATATTCCAGGCGTTTTTCGGCTAGTGCTCTCTTCAAACGAATTATATGTGTTCGGTATCGTTGTCTATTGATGGTTTCACCCGGTTTTAGCAGCCCATAATACAGCACACCCATCTGATCCCACCAAAGACAGAGCATTACCTTCGCGCTATGGATATTCGGCTTTGCCGTTGATTTGGCTGGTTGGCCGGGTTTCACATATGATTTTTTGCGCTTGGGGTTGTCGCAATGGATCCATTTTTCATCACCTGTAACAATCCGATGCAAAAATGACTTCCTTTTGTGGCGTTCCAGCAGCATTTCGGGCATGCAAAACCGCCTTTCGACGTCTCTCGGCTTAAGTTCATGTGCAACCCAATTTCCTTGCTTTTGAATATATCCAGCTGCTTTTAAACGTTATGAAATGGCTGCTTGAGTGACACCGAAAGATTCTGCGAGCTCTTCTTGTGTTTGGCAACAATCTTCATAGAGTAATGCTTCCAGTTCTTCATCTTCAAACTTTTTTGGCTGCCCATGACGTTTATCGTCTTCCAAGTCAAAATCACCGCTTTTAAATCGTGCAAACCACTTTTGGCACGTTCGTTTAGCTAGTGCATGTTCACCATAAACTTCCACCAAAATACGATGACTTTCGACAGCAGTTTCTTCATATTAAAGTAATGAAGAAGAACTCCCCGCAAAAACACTTTTTCAGGCACAAAGTTCGACATATTTAAGTGAAAAAAAGTTATTGTTGTTTACGCAAATGAATGACATATACTGAAATGACGTACAATGACAGTAGCTTTCCAACGCATGTTCCAATGGAATAATACAAGTTAAATGGTCAAAACCGTGGCTAAAATGAAAAGTCCCCCAAATTAAAAAAAAAGAGGAAAAAAAAAAGAATATACATACATATAAGTATAACTATTATGTATTTCATAATAGTAGTATGTATACAAATTATGAAATAAAATAAATAAACAAAACAAAATAAATATAATCGTCTAAATATAATATAAACACAAGAATGGACACAACCTACTTCTAGAATATCTTTTTAATAATTATCATGTTATTCCTTATGACTATAATTTAGAAATGTCTATCTATGTAAATATAAAATCATGTACATAAAAAAAGTAGCGAATAAAACAAAAATAAATATAGTAATAATAAATGCATGTAAGTGACAAATTCTATGAAGGTATGCATTCGCATATTATGAAAAGAATAAACAAAAATGGAAATAAGGAAATATCCTGATATTTCATAAGAAAAGGAAACCAGTCATTTGAGTAAAAAAAAATATAGTATACCGCTGCTATATCTATCCTTTTCAAATTTGTATATATTATTTTTAAGATAGGTTAAGTTAGTTTAAGAAAAGACTAAACAATCGAAAGTAAGCACTTTATAAGGCTTCATGAGCAAGAGCTATTTCTATAATTTTATAACAGAAAAGTCACGCCATGTTGGCATTTATTTTGTTAAATTACTTTAACTTGAAATAAAAAGAAGTATGGCCATGCATTACAGACCCCGGTAGTATAATATATCTTAAATGTTGTGAGAATGTAAGAGATAAATGTATTCATACCATATTCATGTTATAGAAAAGAACCTAAAAATGAATATACATACATACATAGCCTTGACGCTTTTGATAGTCTCCCATGTCAGCTAACGAAATGCCTGTAGAAACAATGCAATTCTATTCTCAATTAGAATAAATTAAAGTGAATCATTACTTAGGTAAAAAAAAGCAAACACTCCGGTTTGGTTTTTTTTTCGTTGTTGTAGATACAATTGGATTTGAGTTTGTTATATAGGTCAATGTCTATTGACGACAGCGCATTACTTAACTCAACCAAAGGTTAATTGAATAAGAAAAACAAAAGACAGCCGCCTAGAGATTGGCCGCCATTCTCTTAGAGTCCCGAAAAGAATTAAACGTTTTAGAACGCGAAGCGAGGAGTCGCGTGTCCCAACTTTGAAATAGGCGTCCTTTAATGCTGCTCACATCGCATTTGAGAAAGCTCCAAAATTCCCATCTGCTTGCTTTATTTAATATTACCTTTGAAACAAACCTTTCATTAAAAACTTTCTCTATTCTTCACTCGCCCTACTTTTTTGATTTTCCATTTTGGACTAGTTTTATATGTGTACATTTAAATGTACCAACGAAAACAGTGCGAATAAGTACGCCATCGTCAACAAATATGTACATCCACTCCTGCGGAATCGAAACGCTTGCTGTGTTCACATAATTCCATGTACACAGAAAATTCCGCGCTTGCGGAATTCACCGATGAAACTGGCTAAAACTAACTAAAAGTTGATAAGTTCAACCGCTAGAGAAGCAAACACCACAATTGCAACTGTTACAACATCTGCTGGCAATTCTACAATTTTGACACCCGCGTTATCTGAAACCGCACCAAAAACTGATCTTCCTGTAATTTCTACTACTAAACAATGGTTACAAAAGTTGCTGCAGAAATTACTTATGATACGACACTTTGATGCCTATCGCTGCTGCCATGTCGACTTCGTCATTCGAATGTTCAACTTAGTCCGATTTTACAGTAGACATTAAATCAACAACTCCACAACAGTCAATTTTCTTAAAACTCTCCAACTCTCTCGAATTATCTCCAGAAAACCACGAAAACGATACTAAAAATGTCTCTTGTTTGTGTGTTTATATGGTATTTATATAAGTGTATATATTCAGATTCTAATGAAGGTTGCTCTGCGCGCTCTGATTGTAGCAAATGGGCTGATAGCGACTGTGCCGATCAAGAGGATGAAAATGATGAAGCCACACTCGAGCTTTGTTCAGAATAACAGGCTTGGGCTAATTGATAGCTTAGAGGTACTCCATCTAACCCTACCCAGGGTTTTTCACTTTTTGAGTTTTGTGCATCAACGGCCTCGCCCATCTGAAATCATCGGTTCCCACTATATCACCAAAATTAAGCATGGGAATATGAAACCAATTCCACGCGCTTTTGACATTTGAATCACATGCAGTACAATGGACCAATTTCGTGCTACCGTATCGATAAAACGTTACTAAAAAGAACGTAAGTGCTCCCTATAACCGACTGTATAGTCTGATGGAAGTATCGACTTCACAAAAAACTCCGGGGCTGTGGTGTCCTTATCATCGTCGCCAAAGAGCACCAAATTCACTGTGAGCGGTTTCGGATCGTCTGGATCCACAGAAACATGAGATCTTGGGCTTCTAACGAGGCGTTTCGAAAAACATCTTCAGGGGAACAACCTCTTTGACTGAATGAGACGCTCCCAGGCCACTGTACCCCTTCATACTATTCGCGCGTACTCATTTAACGCCTCTTCTATTCTTTTACCGTCCTCTCTATGAGGTTTTCCATCCCGGCGAATTTCAAACCATTATCGCTGTATAGATATCACGTACCAAGTAAAACCCCATAGACTTGATGTATCATTTAAGGCCAACACCGCACTGAGTTCTTTTGATGGCCTACAGATCATGCAACTGCTCGCCTCTAAATGTCCTTCTCTTCCGATTGAACGTAATCTTATTTTCCTCCTGTACCTTCTGTATCTCTGGCTTAGCTGTTTTCCTCATCATATCATGGCTATTCTTGAAATCGTTCGGTATTGCCTCCTCTAACAATTGTCGTAGCTTCCTGTCATCTTTACGTCTTATAATGGTTCCGAACATAAGTTAAAATGGGCTTCGCTTGGTACACCGTGATACTGTTAAATGAATCACCCGTTGTACAGTGATTAAATCTCCTTAAAAAGTTTTTAACTGGCGCTCAATGTAAAGCTGGAGTATAATAGTGATTAGTTGAAGTGCTGGTGAAAGAAAACCGCTAAAAAGAAGATTCTACAAAGCAGCCAAAAAGAAGAAGTACGGACCTTTCAGCCACTCCGCAACTTCATTGAAGCAGCCGATAGAAACCTTGCAACCATACTCAACAACGAAAAGTTCCAGCATCCCGAAGCACAAGATAATGCTAAGAATCATCTTAATATTGTATATTAAGTTCAACTTTTTTCTCACTATTTTAAGTAAACTTAAAATTAAAAACTTTTGTAAAAAAAATGTATGAAGTAAACACGATATATTATCAAAAAATATACCAATAACTGTAAGAACACAAAAACTTGTAGATATAAATAAAGACCACAAGAAAGCCAATAATTGTAAGAGAACGATTG